>JASGAT010382922.1:1387-29239 GCA_030220025.1 Chelon auratus
CACACACACACACACACACACACACACATGCACACACGCTGACTGACCTGGGGTCCTGTGTGCTATGAACCAGATTAGCCTGTGTGCTCCAATCAGTGTAATGGGCCTGTAAGCCGCGGTGACACAAGGGAAAGAATCTGTTGTTTTGAGAATCCCCACGGCCTCAGTAAGCCCCTCTTAAAAGCAATGAGATGGACCATAAGTTGCACGTGTGTCTATGTGGGTGCGTGTTGTGTGCTTCCCTGTGTGCCAGTGTGTACGTCTTATCGTTCCTTGTATTTTTTCATCTTATGGAATTATGTTAAGTCATTACAAATTCTTCAGATGTACACTTGTTTATTTACTCTGAACCTACTTTAGTCTGTCTTGTCTGTCTTGTCTGTCTGTCTGAGATGTCACTGGGATGCTAACCTGCTGCTAATCTCGTTGTCTTAGTGCTGGTGACAGGTGTAGTACACGGCTCTGGCCAGCCAGCTCTACTACCTACCCTTCCCTCACACATACAGACACAGGTACAGCACATAGGAAAAAGAAGGGGGTGTATTTGGAGTGATCGTGAGGCATGCATAGTGGTTGGTATAGGGCAGGAACCTGACAGTGACGAGCCTGTAAGCCCTTGTTAGACCTGCGCACACGTCTTTGGTGCTGTCATGTGTGCTGACTCGTGCCGTGCCGTTCTGAAATGTGCCGTGCCATCGTGGAGTGTCCTTCTCTGCTCTAGAGTACATCATTATGCTGTTGTCAAGCATAGTTACTGTACAGTGCATGATTATCCGTATTTTTAATTGTTTCACGCAGTTATCCTTATTCAGAATAGCCGACGAGTAATCAGGGAAGGCATTGGAAAAGGAAACGTTTGTATGGTTTATGGCAGTGTGTGTGTGTGTCTGTGTGACAGTTTGTGTGTTCGTAGCAGGGTAATACAGAGACAGAGATAGAGAATGACAAATATGAGCGCCATTCACTGACCTTTTCCACCGTTATCCCTCTCCCCCTCTTTTCCTCTTTCTCTGCCTCGTTCTGTCTGGCAGGATGTGCGTTTCTGACGTACTGTGCGAGAGAGTCGGCACTGAAAGCCCAGAGCGCTCTTCATGAGCAGAAAACACTACCAGGGGTAAGTGCACGTCACAGACATAAACACAAACATCCCTAGACAGTACACACTTCACCCTTATGCAACAGCACACACAAAATTGCACGTACGTTCATATTGCAGAGCCCGCCCTGCGATCTACATACAGGCGCCGCCATCCACCTTTGATACGCACACACACGTGGCCTCACATCGGTGCGTGATTTGAGGTTCAGCTCCCATTAGGAACATTGTGACATAACTCAGCAGTCAGCAGGTGTCTCACTGCTCAGGACAAACACTCCTTCTCACTGCAGACGCATTAGTTACTCCCCGAGCATCATCATCTCCATTTCTTTCTCACTCTGTCCATCTCTCTGTCAATCCCTCCATTTGCCTGCGGTGATAGCTCCCGCCTAGAGAATGTCTGTGTAATTAATGTGGCCATTCCCCTTTGTCTCATCCCAGTCTCCCTACAGTCTCTCTAGTGAGATATTGCGCGCTACTCCTGTGCTGGGGTAGGACAATGTTCATTATGGATGGGGCACTGTGCGAGAGCGGTGTCTGTCTCATAGACTGTACCTCTCTGTCACTCCCTCTCTTTCCTTTTTCTCTCTGACCTGGTTTCCGCAGCAGTCAAAAACGGATTTTACAGTATCTGTTTTGGAACAATTTGCATTTGCACAACTGTTCAGCCCAGACTGCGTGCTCTGAAAATGTAGGGTTTTTTAGTAAGTAACATCTTCCTGAGCCTTATCGGAATTCAGATTTTCAGCAGTTATAATAACAGAGTAGTTAGTGTACCTCTGCCAGCTCTGAACCTTTCTCTATCTCAGTCTTTCTTTGTCGCCTTGCAACTGATCAGAGTTTCAGTTCCTGCACCTTCTCTGCGAGCTGGAGTGGTGATAAGATCTCAGTGAGAAAATTGTTGAAGGAGAGCATGAAGAAAGGGCACTGGGGGAGGGGAAATGTTCTAACACACACAAGCACAAATCCCTGCATACATATTGTGGTCTTCTTTTTCGTGTAACAGGGGAATGCCTCTGCATTCACACTGACACAGCCACCTACGAAAAGACGACATGTTAATATTGACATTAATCCAATTAGGGACTTTTTAGGAGTCTGACCTTTCTGCATAAAATCACCTTTCCGCCTACTGCTGTGTCTCCCTTTTCTCTCTTGTGTTGCCCTTTGTCCTTTGACTCATCCTGTAACCTTCTCCTCTGTTTTACTTTATTCTTTAATGTTCGTGACATCAATATCAGGCTCACTGCAGAAGGGAAAAACTATCCATCGCTTTACAAATGGATAGTTGCATTAAATATCCAGAAAAATTGTGATAAATATTCTGTGCACACAAAGGAAACATTTGCAGAGTGGATACTTATTAGCGGTGGAGATTTACTAAAGAGCCAGCGTACAACAATCAGAAGCACCACTCCCTTGAGGAAAAGTGCTAAGACAAGGGTGTGGCTGGTTGATGAAATGCGTTTCATGCATGTGGATTTTCTCAGAATGGAGCATCTCGCTTTCCACTTTGTTTTTTTGAAAATTATAACATTAAACCATTCTGTCTTGTTCGAGTCTTCAGAGTAAAGTATAAACCTTATTCTATTGTGTTTGTGTGAGCACACTGAAGTGATTCATGAGTAATAGTAAATGGGAGCTATGTAGAGGGCTTGCCACCAACACTTTTTTAACTCAAAATACTCTCAGGTGTTTCATTTGCAGTAAAAACCTTGTGAATGATACATTTTCTTGAGTTTGACAGAGTTTGGTATATTTTTTAAAGCCTGAATCAATTATTTTGGTGACTATAACTTAGCTTAGGGGCCACTACATAGTTCAGTACCTTTGTTTGCCCCCTATCTTTGCTAAGGTTAAGCTCTACTATCACCTTCCGCTAACCGGCTATACCTTTTCTCTATCCCGTGTGTCTCCCTTCTCCTTCCTCCCGCTTCCTGCCTATTTTGCCTTCACTGACAGGACTTAAAAATGACTTAAGTAGATTTCTTCATCTCTCACACATATTCCAATTGCCTTTTCTCTCCCTAAGAAATGCTTTTTCATCTCTTTCCTGTTCTTGCTTCTCTTTTCCCCAACCCTCTGTTACGTGCTCCCTCACACCACTTTATCTCCTTTTTCTCGTCAAATCCCCTCTGTCGTGTGTCCCTTTACGTCTTCCAGTTTCTCTGCACCAGTAGAATATTACAGAATCTTCTCTTCACCACTTTCAAGTCTTACATTTCATATTAACCCTCTCTCATCCCCCCCCTTTCCTCACTGCTGTCTTTTACTCATTTTTTTTTTCTCTCACTGCACACTAGCGCTTCCTCTTTGGATTCTCATTTCACAGTCATTTATGGTAACCCTTCTAAGCCCCCCTCTCAAACGCAGTCCCTCTCTCTTTCTCTATCTCCCTCCTTCACACCCTCCCTCTCGCAGTTCCCCTCGTCTCATTTCCCCTCCTCTTGATTAGTTGACNCCCCCACACACACTCACACACACATCTCCTCCTTCCCCTTCTCCTCTTTTTCCCTTGCTCTACTTGTTAAGCCGCATGATGAGTTTATCACAAACTCATTTCCATAGTCAGATCCCAGGCTCACTGTGGGGCAAGAGGTGGGTGCATGTGCGTAGTTGTGCGTGTACATGGTAGTCTTGCTTGAGTAGGATTTGAATCCTGGGATCACTCTAATAAATTGCAGGCAGTGGTAGAACCTCATACAACTTTAATGGAAGTGAAGCACCACACACTCATAAACATGGGTTTCTTTTATATGCATGGCCAAGCAATTAAAGATTTGGTGACAAGTCAAATGTTACGGACTTTTACTGCTCCTATGTGTCACTCACTGGTGGGCGAGCTCCAGCTAGCCGGTTGCACAATGAAACGAGGAAAACACATTCTGAGAAATTATTTCAAATCTCCTCGCTAGCTTCAGCAGTGGCAAAAGACTGTCAGATTGGAAACTGAAAAAAAAAAGTACAGAGGGATTGAGAGAGAGAGAGAGCGAGAGATGAACAGATGGCCTTATCAGAGTGTCCTGCGCCTTGTGTTTAATTTGGACACAGACAGGGAGAAAGAGAAGCAAAGAGGAAATATGGCATGAGGAAAGAGAGAGAGAGTTACACCATTAGTCATGGTTGAAGAGTTTTAACAGTGTAATCACTAGTAAATCTCACTGTATTAGATGTGTTATACAAATTCTCCCTGGACTACATCTAGGAGAAAGAGTTCCTGTTTAGCTGTCAGATATTTGTGGTTATTTATACTTGAAAGTTTAATTACCTAGTGTACGCAGGGATTTTTACCAGATTGGAATAATGGAGAAATGCATATGCATCTCATTCAGGCATTCATTTTTAATTATTTTAGGGGTATTTCATCTTTACCACTGTCAGAGAGGCCATGTGATATAGAAGCTCATAAGATAAGATGAGACATGTTTATTGATCCCACGTATGGGAAATTAACTTGTCACAGTAGCACAGAATTTGTCAAAAATATATACAAAACAGTGACGATTTAAAGATTACCAGGGGAATAAAAACACAAGTACTGATTGGAAAATTAGCATGTTTATGCTAATAATGATTATACCTGATACTCACACAAATGGCAGTGGTAGATTCTTCCAACTGGCAGTCTGCTGGCTGCTGGTTTTTGTGTCTCGTTGGTCCAGAGAAATTGTGGCAGTAGGGTGACAGCGTGTGTCCGAGGTCAGAGGTCAGGGCTCAGCTTCTAGCGAACAAATGCAAGGGGGGCTGGTCTCTGAGCTGTAAAACTTTCCTTCCAGGAGCTCCATTAGAAGGACATGACATCCCCCGTGAGTGTTTGGACAATTGAGCACAATGCATTGAATAAAACAGCAGCATATTCTATCAGCCTAAATAATTATCATGGATCAAACCTGTTTATCAGTAGAACTACATATTCATTAGCATGATGCTGCCTTGTTAGTAGCTTTAACATTATGTTTCTTCACATCTCAAGCTTCTGTCATTGATGAGTTAAAAGGTTGTATTGCAATCTGTAATCTGTGGACAGATAATGGATGGATAACTGGGAAAGATTTTGCTTACATGCTCACAAAGACCTTTTAAATGTACATGTCACCACACGTGCTCATGCAAACAGGAAAGAGTTATCCCGCATACAACACTGCCCTTGCCTCATCTCCATCCCGCACACAACACTGCCCTCCCTCTTTCTCTTTTCATCAGGCCACATTTCCCTCTCAGCCTGGTTAGATTTTAACCTCATATCTCCCTCTGCTTACTATCTCTCTATCCCGAGCCTCCTGCCGCCGTATTTCCAACCCTATCTTTCCTCTTATCTGCTTCTTTTGTTCTTTGCCGTCGATATCTCTCTCTCCATTTAATCTGCACTCTCTTCTATTTGCGTTTATCGCTCCCTTCATCTTCGTACTACTTGAAACACAACTGTTTGTACACACACATACATGAACACACACTTGTACACACCGACATGCGTACGCACACACCACACACACACACACACATCTGTTTGGTCACGCTGGCATCCGTAGATCTCAGTGTAGGTGAAATTAAAGTGTGATAAGCAGCTTACCAGGTGTGTGTTGTCATGCTTCACTGCTCTCCAGGCAGCACTCTGCTCCCTGTTCTTTGATTAGAGCCAAACTGAAGCTATCACACACACACACACACACACACAGGAATATATTGTACTTCCTGAGATACGCTGTATGCCTCATGAATTATTAAAAAGGCAGAAGAAGCACCACAGGACAAGTAGTTAACAATAAGTGATACAGCAGAGGATCGATAGCACTATTAAAAAAATATTAAAAGTTTGTAGGTGTGTTATTGATTAAACACGTATGGTTTGACAATGTTCTTAAGCTGATCAATCAAAGTACAGCAGTTCTAAGGATACCTCTGGATCATGCAAACACAACAGGAGGTGTCATACATTTCATTGAGCCTAGAGTGAACGTATTTGTGTTCCAAGCTGAAAAAGCGACACTTTATGTGCGTTCAGTATGGACTTGCATGACTATTGATGCTGCTTCTTTCCAGGTAGCGTTACACAACTTCATGGTTTTAGTTTGCATGATGAGACTGGGACAATAGGCGCTATCTTCCCCCATGTCCATCCTCCAGTACCTGTAGTTTATGGTTATCAGATCCATTCAGGGAGTGTGTATGTTGTGTATGTTATGTGTGTGTTTCCATGTGGAATCTAAGAGACCTGGCAGGCAACCTCCCTATGGGGCAAAGCTATGATGAGCAATTATCCACTAGGGCGACTTTGTAGGCTAATTTAGCATATTTATGTGGTCAGCAGCACTGTTTACTATTCCCCTTCACTGCTTACTGCTGCACTTTCAATTTAGAACAGACCCCAGATCCTTCTCTCCATCTCTTCCTCCTCTGCCTCTATCTCTCCCCTCCTGATGGGGTTTGTGATGTGTATCACTCCCCCCCTCCCCCATGCTGTTTCTCTATTTTTATCCCCACTGTGTGTGGGATGGAAAGGGAGTAGAGGGACAGGTGTAGAATCGAGTGTGTGTTTGTGTTGTGTGCAAGACGTAGAGAGAAAGAGGAGGAGCCAGAGAGAGTGATACAGGGGAGGCATGAGGAGAGGAGGGGCGTTTGTGTGGGGTGGTGTTCGGCTAATACTGAGAAGGATTTAGCTTGTTTGTTTAAAATAAAGGTCTTGGTGTGTCTGTGCTTGCGACGTATGTGTGTGCGTATATGAGTGTGAGCATGCGGGTACATTTGTGCATGTGACATGGAGAGAGAAAGAGTGCCTGCCTCATATTTCACCACAAAATTGAGGCAGAATCTAATCATAGCCTCATAAAAGCCTGACCCTGGAGAGCGCCTGCCTCTTTAAGGCCTAACACACATGCACACACGCACGCACACACACACACCCACACACACACACAGGCAGAGAGAGGAACATTTATGTCCTGGCCAGTTTTAAGAATTATGTTTGTGTGGACACATGATTACCAGGGTGTGTGATTGTTCACTGCCAAATCAGTGTCTCTCAGATGCTACGCTCTAAAGTAGCCCAAAGTCCATATCACACACCATCTGTTTTGTAAATCCTGCCAGCTTCCGCGGGGTCTGGTTTCCACAATCATCAAGTGAAAAGAACTGTCTAGTTGCAATTATCAGTCATCAATATTGCAGATGCTGCGATGATGTGTGTTTTGTTGTTTGGTTGAACTTAAAGTTTGCTTCAAACTTTGAGAAACAAGTAGCATAGACAGCTTTAGTTTTCCCAATTAAATCGTGGATCCAACCACTGGCTCACTGAAAGCTACACCCTTGTTGAAGTTAGAAATATACGGACTTACTGCAGAACTGGAAATACAATTACGAGCACACTAGAGAAGTATCTTTCACTTTTGTTTGTGTTTTCAACTTTTTTGTCAAGGAAGAAATGTTCTAGAAAGAATGATGTGCCAAAAAATCACTTAATCCGTGACCTTAACAGACGCCCAGATCCAAGCGTTGTACTTGGAAAGGGCTTTGATCATTGAGCAGTGTCACTGATGTCTCAGTGCCAGATAATATAGCAAACGTCTCTCCCTCTTTACATCAGCTGCTGTATCGTTCACTCTGTCATTCCATATTCAAGCACAACCAAAACTTTATTGTGCATCTTCCTGTATTGTGGGAGCTCCCAAAGTATGTACTACTACTCTTAGTGTCTATGCATGTTTTATAAATATTTAATTGAGAAACGAGGCAGATGTAGTTATATTCAGTCCTTCTATAGGCAGACTTAACCAATGGAAAGAACAAAAAGACCCAGGTTATGTTTCAGTTGGTTCTGGACTCAGGCAATACATTTAATTAAATTGTTTTAACTATAGGAAACTTTTTTTTTCTGTGATTTAACAATCATTTGCATAAATTTTACATCCATTCCACATTTAGGAGTTCACATTTAGGCCTAACACACATACACAGGCAATGCTCAACATACATTTTAAAATGAAGAATGCCACTGGCATAAGTTGGCATCTATTGTTCTGTCCATCATTCAAACTATCAATCTAAAACCTGCAGCCTGCAATCCAGACACCTTGTCTGAGCATGTAATATTTATGTGTCTGCGCTGAGACCGACATATAGAACAGGCCCATGCAAGGCAGCTGAATGAATGTGTGAATTTGTGTGAATGAAAAGAGGGGGGCTGAGAGAAGTGGAGGAGGGCCATGAAGAGGTTTGGCATGAATAGGGCCGTGTAGACAGGGAGGGGGTAGGGTGAGACAGGGGAGGAGTAGAGGAGGTCGGGTTAGAGAGAAGGAGGAAACAAGACAAAAGTTTTTCATAATGAGCGTGGAGGAAGGGGCAGGCGGGTGGTGTGTGGAAGAAAGGGGTTTTTCTGGGTGGTGGAGGAGTGGGAGGGAGTCAGGGCGCACTTCTGTCAATTTAAACAGAGACATCTGTCAGAGGGGGCTGCTGGTGTGTGTGTGTGTCTGCATATGTGTGTATATTATTAGGCAGGCGAGGGGATGACAGGACTTTAGTTGCACCTGGGGTGTGACCTCTGCTCCGAGGTTCCCTCTCTAACCACACTTCAACCTGCTATCTAAATAAAGGCCTTTTCACTCCGACCACAGGGCAAAGCTACAGCTTTATACCACCAAATTAGACTGGCGTAGATCACCACACTTCACAATGCTCTGCTCAGCAGCAGAAGACTGTGAGAATGGACAACAGGGCTTATCACTCTGTGAGCTTGTTAATGTGTGACAGGAGGCAAAGTGAACTGAACAATCCCAGGTTTTGTTTAGTTCGTGGGGATTTTTGAGATTTTAAGCTACTGCATATAAGAGTGTCTACACTTGTAATCATCACTAATCGACATTTATACACTCACCAGCCAAAACACAGCCAGGCAAAGGTACATGCATTGTAATATAACAATCCTCCACTCAAGAGCTCATTCAGTTCTTATAAACAAATGCCAAATATGACCTTCATGAACCTAAGATTTAGTGGAGGTCTGTTATATTATATATATATTGTTTTTATTAGTGTACATCACAGTAGTGTGTAATGAACTGGCAAGTGGCAGCAGATCATCTTTTGTAGGAACACGTTGTTCAAAAGATTCCAGTTTGGATTTAAATTGGATTAAAATCGATAAACTTGAAATGTATACTCTAAATGTATATACCATAGACTGATGTACTGTGGCATGAACTACTGTAATTTATTTCTGTCTTTACAGTGTTTTTCGATCTTAATACTTAAATGATATATTGTCTCCATTCCAAGTCACTTTTTTCTGATCCGATACAAATTTAACTGAACAAAATAGATAAGCATCACTTTGCTAGATTAAGACATTGCAGTAATCTTACATTTTTGTCTTAAATTGAACTATCACTCAAATAGTCAAACGTTAAACTCAGTACATTATACATTTTACAACTGATCAATAAGTCTCAATAGCTTCTGCTGTAAAATAGAAGTAGAAGTAATTTAAGATAAAATGAAAAAAAAAACACCTACTAAAAACGTAGAAGTTAATATTAGAGTATTTCTCCAGTTTGGCTGTTATAGAATATACAGGCCATGTGCATATTTGTCTCGCCTACTAGGATCGTGACACTTTAACTATCTGAGCATTCATAAAATGTGTCACTGGCTCTGTGTTGAATGTAATCTCAATGAATATGAGGTTTTTATAATCATGAGTTTGTATGGCTTTGAGCCGCCTTTTTAATTCACCAGCTCATTTCCCAAAGGACTTACACTCCCTAAAATAGAAAGAAGGTCCAAGTGCATAGGTCTAAGAGTTATCCGCTATAGTGCTGTTGGATTATGTTGGACTAAATCCAGAGGATCAAATTTCAGTGAGTGCTCCACTGCTGCGCGCAGAATGTTCTCATTGGGGTTTGACAAAAACAGCATACTATTATAGGCATCAACAGGGAAGTTAGTTCTGCTTTATGCATGCTTTGATGCCATTACTATGGAGGGTGATGAAGAAAAAAGAGAGGGAGAGAGAAGAGAGTTGCTAATCCACGCTCCAATAAGGAGGCTGATGAAGGGTTAACTGCTAGATAAGGAGGCTTCTCAGGTGTGAAGAATGGAATGAGAGAGAGAGAGAAACAGGAGAAGGAGGGATGGGAGCAGGGGGATGGGCTGCTCAGGAGCTTGTATTATGGTTGCAGGCCCCCGTTGCCTGGCAACCGAGCTGAGCAAGATGCCAAGTTGCTAGGTAACCTGGGGGATGCAAAGCCTAACGTGGTGTGATAGAGAGATGGAAGCAAGATGGGGTGGAGTTATGCTGCTGGGCTGCTCCACCTTTCCGCTAACTCTTTCTGTGTCTCGCATTGTAATGTTTTCATCCAGCTGTGAGTGAGAGGCATGGACTCACTGTCGTCAGGGAGCCTGGGTGTTATATTTACATTAAAATGGTAACATTGTTAAACATGAAAAGCAATCCTAAGAGATGATACGCAATAACGCTGAGTGATGAACGAGTGATAATGTGATTTAATACACATTTTACTTATCATGATATGTAGTATCTTTCTCCCTTTTAATGGAGATAGTATGAATTAGATACTGAAACTGTGCCTAATTTATATTCATTATTTATATCCACTTACCAGATCATCAAATGCATTCTAACATAACTTGAATGAACATGGATTACGGTATTCAGCATTTGTTTAAAATAATAAGAGACCTGCTAATTCGTTTTGGAGGCTGTGTGTTTGTAGTACTATTGCACTGTATTGTGCTACAATTGAATTATCACCTTTCTGTTGCTGTCTCAACTTAAACTGAACATTATGACAGTCATAAAAAGGAAAAGGGACTTAGAGCAGGACTGGTGTGTTAGAATGTATTTGTTTTTACCAGTGTACCTAATGAATTGGCAATTGAAATTAATTTAAACTGGAATGAAATGTTCGACATTGTAGTTATTCTGGACGTGCTTGTATGGTGAGACTGAAACCAGACATGCATTTATATATTTATTTATTTATTTGACATTTCTGCTTTAAAAATGACTCAAGCTTTTGCTAAAATAAACGCAATAATTTTTCCACTCACTGAATGATGAGCCAGTTAGAAGTGTTTGAAATTCAAAATACATATATCCATTTTAGATAAAGTAAAATTCACTTAGATAAATTATGGCACAAAGCAAAGTAATAATGTCCTGCTCTGCAGTCACTGAGTTTGAACAGGTTTCTGCCAAATCAACAAAAGGGTTTGGTAAACTGGTGATGAAGAGAGAGAGAGAGAGAGAGAGAGAGAGAGAGAGAGGGAGAAGCGAGAAGAGCAATACGAGTGCAGTGAACAAGATATAGACAGAAGGAGGAGAAAGAGAAAGGATAGGAAAAGATAAAAAAGCTGCGAAGCCCGTGTCATCAGTCAGGGTATGGAGGGATTATGGAACTGAGAGCAGAAAGAAGGGAATCGAGGATTGGCGAGAGGAAGAGGCAGAAATAATGCTAGATCGTGGAGAAGGGATAAAAATAGTTTTCCTTTCTTGTGCACTCTGGAAAATGGGCATCTGAAATTGTGTGGATGGAGTGTTCCAGCGGGAGATTGGAGGGGGAAGGGTGTGTGAGGGAGAGAGATATGAAGGGAGAGTGTTTGTGTGCCTGTACATGTAAACACGCACACACTCATGCATGTTGTCATGCTGTGCACTGTAATCAGTTTTATATTACTGTTTGCCAGAACATTTCATTCTTGTCGTGGCGTATTGGCCTACAGTGATTTGATGAAAAATAATAATCAAAACAACATTTATTCTAGTTTAATAGTGCATGTACACACATTTACATAGTCACACGACCCCCTTCCCTCATTCCCTCATAACATGGCGCAATGGTTTATTCCGCTGATTTTGTGTGGATGGGGGAGGGGGTAGAATACGATTTGATTGGATAATCCAAGGATTTAATATCCCCTAATCCTGGCACAATCCTCTCTGCTTTACTGCAGGGAGTAAGATTAACTGTATGCGTGTAGTATGTGTTTGTTTCTCTGTGCGCAAAAAGGGCGGATGCTCTGGGAGGGAGGAAAAGTCTACTGTACTCTGTATGCATATGTGAGTGACATGTACTGCGTGTCCGTGTGTATGTGCACTGTAACTATAGCATGCAAACGGAGCTGTGTTTGCATGCAGGGTTTGTTCATGCGTGTACGAGCGAACGTGCCTCCACTGAATGCCCATGCAGGCTCTCTCACACACGATCATATATCGCATATCTCGCTCTCGGTGCGTCGCCTCATGTGTGAATGCACTTTCCTCACAGGTACAGAAACTCTGCCTTTCTTTCAGCGGGGGCTTCTTAGTATGCAGCAGGGTGTATCAAACCACCCTCCAGTTTGAAGCCAGCTCCTTGTACGTGCACACGTTTGCAGATGGTTACTGTTAATTAAGCCTTAATTGGAACGTGAGTAATTAGAGGATAATTTGACTTGAAAGCCGCGCGTGGCTGTTCATGTGTGTTTCATTAAAGGAGAGAAAGACAGCGTGGAGTGACTAGCGGGGACTATACTTTGCATTTTTCTTTGAGGTTCAAGGGAATTTTTAATTACTCTAATATGCTACGTACTACTATACTACTATACTAATATAGATTTATTTCCCACACTTTCTCGCACACATTTAGTCATATCATATGCCTTAATTTTCCTCATGAATTTTCTGTCCCGTTGTCATACATTTCTACTTGGTGCTAATTTTTCCCTTGTTTATTTTATGACAACTCACAGGGAGATATAAATGTGCAGAGGAAGATCGTATAAAACCACCAAGCCGTCCTCCTGCACAAATTCTTTGTTTACCCAAAGAGCACAGCAGTCACCCTTGGCAACCAGCATCCTTGTTTACCTACCCAGTGTGCCGTCATACAATTACCATGACAACGAGCCGGTTGCCATGCCAATTTTCCGATGCCATTGTGTTGTCTTTGTGGCAGCCGTGTGCACCTCTCACCTCCTGCTTTTCTCCATCTCTTCTGATTCCTCCTCTCCCTTCCTCCGTTTCCTCCGTTTTTTCTATACATCGTGTCAAAGTTGCAGCACGTGATTTCTTTAAAATATCCAAAGGTTAAAACGCTTAAAGCAAAGACATATACTCATGACAGATTAATTATAGTTGTGATTTGAAAGCCTTAGTTTGGAAACATTTGGCGTTTCTGTTCATTTTGTTTTACGGTGTGCAAGGATGAGCTTGAATGGGCCTAATGAAGCAAAAGATGGAAGACGTGATGGATGGATACAAGTATAGACAAAGGGTTAGTGGACACAAATCTTGCTACAATCAGCCTGCTCTACAACACAATCCGAAATCAATGGACAAGACGGGACTGATCGATGAGTTGGTAGCGCAAGATTGATGGGAGCGTGGATGGACAGCAATAACACCAGGACTGGGTTATGATGGATGGATGGATGGATGGATGGATGGATGGATGGATGGATGGATGGATAGTGTGACTCCAAGGTTACGGCAGACTGTGAGGGCGTAGTGTGTGTATTTCCTGAGAGTTTACGCTTAAGCAGACAGCTTGCGTCGATAAAGGTGTGAGGTTAAAAATGTATATCATTCCTTCCTCTACAGACCCAGACCTTGTGTTTGTGACTGCCTGTGTTTTATGTGAAAGTGGGTACAGAAGTGTCTGCATGTGTGTGTGCTTGTGTCTCAGACTGTGTGTGTGTGTGTGTGTGTGTGTGTGATGGCCTTGCCTTAGATCAATAGCTTTGTGGTGACAGCTAAGAGCTGATTAATCAAATGTATGGATCAGTCTCTCTCTGCTCTGCCCTCTCCTCAATTACCAGCTTCATTACATTGCCTTAACACCCCACTGGGACCTTCCTCCATTCTTCCATCTCATCCCTTTACCCTCTTTCTCCACCCTCCTCCTCCTCCTTCCCTGTCCATCCCATCCTCTTTCTCATGCTCTGTTTTTCCCTCTGACTTTTTCCTCCCCATCTTTCAAAAAATGTTTTGTCCTTGAGATGTTAATTAGTACATGTTGTTGTGGCAGACTGAGGAACTTTAAATCTGAGCCTGACTCATTGTTTTTTTTTTTTAAATATTGTCGCTTTGGTTTGTTTTTGCCATATTTCAATGAGTTGGATTGGAAAATTGGAGAGTTCACTCCACTAGCATGTTTTTTTTAAAAAAATTTTCGTATATTAATGCCATCTCTTTATTCAGTCTTTGCCTCTGCTCTTCTTTATCCTCCTCTCATCCCTCCACCACTCCTCTGGATCCTTCCCTTTCCTCTTCTCTCATCCTTGCACGTCTTTCCTCTTTTCACCGCCATCGTTCTGCAGCCCTCCCCCACCCCGTCCCCTTGGCATTAACACTATCTCATTGCCTCAGTGCTATGACTAAGCACTGTGTGTATGTGTTGTATGTTTTTTGTGGCTGTGTGTGCCCTCATGTATATGCGTGACACACCTGTGCGCCTCTAGATAGTATGATGTTCAGAATATATGATTGCATACATTAGGACTCTAGGCAGTGGATCTCTGTAGTCGTGACATTTTATAGATAGAGCAAGTCACGACTGAATCACGCCCTGCTCCTCCCTCCCGTCTTTGTCTTTCTACTCTTTTTGAATCATCCTCTCAGGGGCAGCTCTGCTTTCATCCTCCCACTCTACCTCACTCTTCATGTAATACGTCTTTTTTCCAGTGTTGCCATTTCCCCAGTTTCCTTTTGGCCTTCCACCTGCCCTTTCAGTCGGTCGAAAATCAGTCGGGGTCCCCCAGGTGGCTCTCGCTCTACCTCCCATTCTCCATCCTTTTATTTTTAGCTGACCGCGTCTGTTCCCTTTACACACTTGTCATTTCACCTCACTATAATATCTCTATTCCCCTGCTCTCTCCCCCCTTGCGGTCCCCCTTCTCTGTATCTCATCCGACTCTTGTCCGTCATCTAATCCGTAGTTCTTCTGTAATCCAGATCAGGTGGCCTGCATTCTTAATCTTGTCACTTCTCAATCCCTCCCAGCACTCCTCTGTGTGTGTGTCTATGTGGGTGAGAGAGAAGTCAGAGGTAGTAAGACAGAGAGCAGTCTGGGACTGAGTTCAGACGCACCTGTCACCTGCTAACCTTGATTTATCAATGACTGACGTAACACGCATGGACACATTTGTCATTATAAGCCACTTAACGAAAATCTTTTGGTGAAAACAACATGTTTGTTAACCGACGTCTTTACTCTTGAAGTAGTTTTCTGCTGGTTTCCCATTTCATTTGTCACCAATAGGCTGCAGTTGAAAATCATCAAAGATTTACATAATTACTGATAAATGTGCATTATCCTTATAAATAAATAAAAGAAATTAACTATATTTCTGAAAAAAAAGCAATGAGAGTGTGAAATCAGTTGATTTTCACAAGAAAATAAAGCTGTCCTGTAGCGAGGCGAATAGAGAGGCTTGTTTACGTTGACCATCTGTGTTGATTCTCCTGCTTGTTTGTCCCTCAGATGAATCGGCCAATCCAGGTGAAACCGGCTGACAGCGAGGGCAGAGGAGGTGAGACACACACTTCAATGCATATACAAATATCTTTTCATCTTTTTTAGGACACTGATGTAATTCATTGCCTATCCCTTGACAAATCACCGCAGCTAAATGTCAAACCTTTACCCTCAACCAAAGCCTTTCTAACCTGACAATAAAACCAAATGCTAACCTTATAATAATCCTTTAAATGTGCAAGGAGAGGCCCTCACAATGCACAAATGCCTTGTTTCAGTGGGTTTAAACTAAAAATTGTCCACATATGAAGACAGTGTGTCAGACAGAAGAGCAGGAATTAGTATGGATCAGATAGAGGTGGAAAATAGTCAGCTGAGGGCTTGCACATTCTCTGAAGTCAATACTGCTCCCTGGTGGACATAAATCATAGCTGCAACACACAAAGTCTTTCTGTTTCCTTTTAGTCTAGTGAAATAAAGGGAAATGTCTTCTCTTTCTTCCTCTCAGAGGACAGGAAATTGTTTGTGGGCATGCTGGGAAAGCAGCAGAGTGATGAGGACGTCAGAAGGCTGTTTGAGCCTTTTGGCAGCATAGATGAGTGTACTGTGTTGAGAGGACCTGATGGCACCAGCAAAGGTAAAATGGAGACAAATAAGGTACCACAAACTACCTCAGTTCATGTAATAGCGCTTTGTAATTTAATGACTCTTTTTTTTTGTCGCAGGGTGCGCTTTTGTAAAATTCCAAGGACATGCTGAAGCCCAAGCTGCCATCAACAGCTTGCACGGGAGCCGCACAATGCCTGTACGTTTTATTGTTTCATGCATATGATTACAAATGCCAATAAGTGGACAGTAAAACACAGATGCACACAAAGCATACACACACAAACTTTGCATGGTCTAGCAAAGGCCTATGCATAAGTGACACAAGAAAGTAGTAGTAGAAATATTCTGTAGGCAATAACGTCATGTAAATTTACATTTGCACTGGTGCCTGGCAGCCAGTATGCGCTGGGATAAGCTTGGCTTCCATGTGACTCATGAAGAACTAACTGGACAGAGAAAACCCTAGTCCTCTTAACACATAACATTACTTGCAATTCAAACATCTGTCCTCATCTCTCCTCACAGGGAGCGTCGTCCAGTCTGGTGGTGAAGTTTGCAGACACAGAGAAGGAGCGGGGGCTGAGGAGGATGCAGCAGGTGGCCTCCCAGCTTGGCATATTCAGCCCCATGACCCTCAACTTCCCCGCTTACAATGCCTACACACAGGCCGTCAATGCACAGGCAAGCCCGAATACACACTCACTGCGCTATACGCACACATATATACAGCACACAGCAAGTTTGTAAGGGGAGTGCAGTGCTTATGAAAGGATGTAATAAGTTTGAAGAGGCTATCAGTGGTCTAATTGGGGCTAATGTTATTACCCAGACAACAGAACATACGTCATCTGGCATTAGCTTTCCCGCAACACACAACCATTAACCCACTGACTCAGGACATAATGGCCTTGTAATTAGATCTCTATTCATCTGTTCCTCCATCACTCCCTCTGCCTGTCCCTTCCACTCATTTTTCTTCCTCTTCCTCTCTCTCTGCCTTTTCCCCATATATATTTCACTGTCTCCTTGTCCTCTCTCTCTCTGCCTCACTTTCCTTCAATTTCTCTTTCTCTCTCCTCCTCTTCTATTCCTTCCTGTTTCCTTCCTTGTCTACAGCTTGTCCAACAGCAGGCCCTGGTTGCCCAGTCAGCGTACTTGTCTCCTGTGGCAACAGTTGCTGCCGTACAGATGCAGCAGATGGCGGCACTCAATGCCAACGGAATCATTGCTACACCCATTACACCCATCACACCGTCCTCGGGTAGGCTCTCTCACATGGCATGCATACTCAACAGCGAATTTGAATTTTTGCTAGAGCTGCTATATTGTGTACAATAGACAATATTATATATTATTTAACTGTAATCTTGAAAGTATTTTCAGTAAAACTACTAATTACTTCTAATAAGGGTTTGAAGTTTTATACATTTTTTTATGTTTTGCATATGAATAGCCAGATAATTGCATAATAATGCAATGACAATTTAGGGCTAGAAATAATGACACAGGAGGTATAGTGAAAGATTTCAGTAACTCATTGTTTTTGGCGGGAACTTTGTTTGTAGGCACAAACACCCCACCAACTATGGCAGCAACACCTGTGCCTGCTCTCCCTCCACCAATAGGAGTGAATGGTTACAGCAGCGTCCAAGCTACTACCAATGGACAACAACCAGAAACACTATACACCAATGGCGTCCACCCATATCAAGGTATTTTAAATCAAACAAGTATACATGTATAATTGTGGAATGGAGACACAACTCAAATATAATTTGTGCTCATATTGGTTGTATATTGTCATGCTTACTGGTTTTATTTGATTGTCTTCAGCTCAGAGTCCAGCAGCATTGGATCCCCTACAGCAGGCCTATGCAGGCATGCAGCACTACACAGGTTAGTATATGGAGAAATGAATGCACTGCCCAACTATCGTTTTGATCTGAGTAGGAATCTCTAGCATTTATATTGTGTAGTATACTCTGTAGAAGTGTAGGATAATCTGTAGCAATATAACAAAGTGCTTATCAACAGAATCACCATCATCACTTTCACTGACAACAGCTCAAATGCTCATATATTTATTTCATTTACTGTATGTACTAATAAATGCCATGCATAAAAATGCATCAATGATACAAGTTCAATATTAAAGTCTGTACAACAGACAACTGAGGCAGGAGGTCAAATCAAGGAAAGCAGTGATGATGAAATGTGGATGAAATGTTTCAAGGGCAATTTGACCGAATTCATTTTGTTATGATTTATCTGATTCCATTGTGACACATGCGGCAGCAATGTAATACTGCTGATAACTTTACACAATCTGTATACCTGATTCATACTGTAATGTGTGCATACCAGACTCAGATCAACAGTGTCCTTGTTTGTCAGACTTGCTCCACGCTGTAGTTACAGTTAATAGTTTTCACCTTCAGCACAGACGTTTCAGCTTCAACAGAGTAACTCTATTGGATGCTCCTATGTTGCCACCTGTTGTTTTTACCCAATGAGAATTTGTTACTGTCTGTCTCTCCCAATAGCAGCGTACCCTGCTGCTTACGGATTGGTTGGGCAGCCGTTCCCCCAGCAGCCAACACTGGTTGCCCAGCAACACCAGCAGCCCCAGCAACAGCAGCAGAGAGAAGGTGATATGACTTCCTATCTGACTGGGGCCACACCCCTCTCTCCAACTTTCCCCAGTGATCTTATTTAAAGCTGATTATCACTAGGTTTTCACAACCCAGTTTGTCACTCTGGCTAATGTATGTGTTTGTGTGGCTGTGTCTATGTGTGCCTCAGGTCCAGAGGGGTGTAATATCTTCATCTACCACCTGCCTCAGGAGTTCAGTGACTCAGAGATGCTGCAAATGTTCCTGCCCTTTGGCAATGTCATCTCAGCTAAGGTGTTTGTGGACCGTGCCACCAACCAGAGCAAATGCTTCGGTGAGACACATACACAGACGGGGGGAGAAAGAGGGAGAGAAAGGGGAGAGTAGGTGTATCAGAGCGAGGGAAGGACAAGTGGAGGATAAAACACTGTGTTAATTTCTCTGTGTATACTAAGGCGACAAAAAGGTAATGTTGGTTCTCTATTGTCTTTTTCAGGATTTGTGAGTTTTGACAACCCAGCTAGCGCTCAGGCAGCCATCCAAGCCATGAATGGATTCCAGATCGGCATGAAAAGACTGAAAGTGCAGCTCAAAAGGCCAAAAGACGCCAACCGCCCATACTGAGTGACGGCTAAGAGGAGGAAGAACAAATAAATAGAGGTGAGGCAGGGGTGAGGAGGTGATCACTGACATGACCTGAAAAAGAAGTGAGGTGTAATATGTTTGGGCAGCAGATGGATGGAAGTAGGTTAGTGAGAGGAAAAAAAAACAACAACAACAACAGGGAAGAGGTAAATGTAGATTTGACAGTACAATGCTAACTGATGGTAGGTTAAAGGGAAAAGCTTAACATGACATTTCAGTGAATGTGCATTGGGTTATTCATATACAAAACAACTTAATCATTTCAGGAAAAGTGAAAATACTAAAATATTGTTTTCCTTTTTATTTTCTTTCACAATTTTATTTATTTTTCTTTCCTGCTGTTTTGATCTTTTCCTGAAACGGCAACTTACCTCACCCAAGATCCTTCCGTCCAATCATAATTCTCGAGGACCCCATCGCTATGGCAATGGTTGCCTAGTGACCGATAAAGCCCTGACCCCCCCTTCCTCTCGCATTGTTGTAAGTTGATTGGTTGGCCTGTGTTTGGGTTGCTGTGGCGATTGATTGCCTGTGTTGGTTGCCCTTGGCAATTTTTGTTCTGTCACCTCGAGCAACCAGCCATGCGTTGACCTGCATGTCCTGTTGCTGTAGTGACCACAGACTGTGTTTGGTGCATTGTGACTTTATTTTGTATTGACCTGTGCACATACTGATCAATAACTGTCAATAGGCAGGACTGCACTCAGAATCAACTGATTTTGATTGGATATTTGATACTTGATCATTTAATAGTCCTTTGATAAATTCAGTATTTTTTGCAGCTTTGTTTTTGATCAGTTTCTGTAGTGTTCTGTTTGGTGTCATTATTATTTGAACAAATTGTTTGGGTAAAGTAGTGAGCGTGCGCATCTATGTGTACATATGTGTCTGTGTTACACTGTTAGTGTGTAATACAGGAGAGCATAATCCTTGTTGTATTGTTGTGTTCATAGAGAGGTGTTCAGAGGTTTCAGTAGTGGACTGGTTGAGAAATTTAGAGCAGCAATATAGTTTACTGCAAACTATCAGTAAATCCTTCTGATGGAAGAAATAAAATTCTTATTATTTTATGCAACATTCGCTGGCAGGCCATGTTGGAAACGAGGCCATGACATTGTTACACAGTACAATTTGCAAATTACTGCAACACAGGCAAGACGAGAGAAAGATAAGGATATAACTGACAAAACCACACTGTAGTTTTGGGCGAGCATGCATTTGGTGAGCTGTACTATGATAGTTTATAATCCCGGATTGTGATTTATTACACTGTTTGTTGTGGCACTTTAGTTTTTTGCTCCTTTATTTTTCTCTATTTTATTTTATTTTTTCACATTTTTTTATCACTGCTTTGTGGTGTCTCCTCTCCTCTCCCCTTCACCACCTCCTTCCTGCTCCTCCTCCAGTCTCCTTATTTTCTCCTCCTTGTTCCCCCCCTTTCTGTCAGATTATTTCTTCACTTCTCATCATCCCCTGCCTCCTTTCTATTCCTCTAGCTCGTGTTTTGAGGTAAAGGGTATGTGGTTGTCATGGTGGAAAAACAAGTGCCTCTTGCTTATTGGAGAACAGCCTTCAATTATAGGAATTCTGGGAGAAATGTAACAAAGAGGAAGTAAATTTAATACTCCCCTTAAACTCTAGCCTTTACCAAGGAGAGGAAAATGTGTAGCTGCTGTCAGGTCAGTGTGTGGGATCACCATCAAATAGCAGCACACATTATAAATAAAGTATTCCGTGTCTATTTCTGGACAAACATTTACAGAACACATCCTTGTGGATAATAAGAAGGCCTTCCAATATCTATAAAGAGACTGATAATATATATATTTGAGGCGTTAAAACCTGCAGCCCCTTCATTAAAATTATCACCCAGAATTTCTATACTGCAAATGCCAGAGAGTGATGCATGTTGGTAGAAGTGTTTGCTTGCCATGATCTGAGGCACACGAGTGCAGCACATGCTAATCAAAACACAAACATAAAAGTCATATTCTGGAGCTTAAACACACACACTGTCACCCCCAGACACACACTCTTACCCCCAGACACGCACTGCCACTCACACAAGGACATGTTAAAAAAAAACTATCTTCACTGTATTGAGCTGCATGATCCAGGCACTGTGTGTGTATGTGTAAAAGCACCATGATTGATTTACTGCAATTGAAAGACACAATTTTACAACTGTGAATGATGCCTTCTTGTTTTAACTCACCAAACAACAGACAAAGCCAAGAGCATCCTAAGGTGCAGATTGTTGCAAGACGTGTGACAGTAGTTCCAGTCATGCCTACAGAGGAGTCATTTTGGATTGGAAGGGCATGTTTGACAAAATGTGAAGACCATGCATAGTCGCGGACCTCCAGTGTATTTATTGCTCTAACAGATCCTCCCTCCTTCTCTTTCTGTCCCTCTGTCCTTCTTCATGCACTGTATCTTTCCCTCTACCCTCCAACTCTCCGTCCCTTCACAGGTGACCATTCAGAGTCCAGCCGAGGTGGAATCCCAGGGTTCATTGTGCTTTCAGACTGTCTGCTACCTGTGAGCGTCCGCGGAGTGCAGCCACACACACACACACACGCACACAAATATACAAGCACTCCAAAATCTGAACCTCGAACGGTACAAAGCGGATATGTACATAAAAGTGCACAAACACACACACGGATATACAAACGAGTCAGTAATCTTACCCATACAGTTGTGAACTTGGTTTGACCATAGTCTGTGTGGAACAGGGTGTTAAGTACAGCTGAGACAACTCAGACCAGGTGTTGTCGGAGGGAACTGATGAAATCCGATGATATATCATTTCAATAGACTTGTCTATACTATGTCTATTACATGACAAATATAGAGGGACTGATGTTTCGTAATAAAAAAAGAAAGAAAATACAAAAAAGACAACTAAATGAGTAGGCTAGAGAGACTTTGGAGAGGATCCTAATGACCTGTAAATAGTTTAGTTTACAAAGAGCAGCATTTAAAAAAAACAAGAAAAAATGCAAAAAGAATACTACTTTAGATAAACACTGAACAGGACACAGCGACATAATTATTATTATTATTATTATCATTATTATTATTATTATTATTATTATCACTAGTAACATTGTCATCTTAATAAAAGGATATTACATTCCAAATTGTAAAATGGGAAATCACTAACCTATTTTAAATTTCTACTTAGATTTTAGGTGAAACACAGGGGAGGGGCGGGATTGCACTTTTCTTCGGGAGGTTTTAATATTTGAGCTATTTTTTATTTATTTACTAATTTATCGATTATTTTGTTTATTGGGAGAAGGGGTTTGAGTGGGTTGCAATATTTTGATTTTAGAATTTTCTAGAGAAAAAAAAAACTTTCGAGGGCCTGTTTCTGTCAGACTCTTGCAATCGAGTAATTATAATGTATGTATTAATTATTACAGCGATTATATTTATTTCTAATTTATTGAATCCTGTTTTTGATCCACTCTCTTTTTAAGTTTAAATAAAAAGTATCATACTAAATGTCCTATTGTGAGTCATTACGTGTGTATGTGTTTGTATGCATGTGGTAGGAGAAGAAACGACAGAATTTCTTTAAACGATGTTTCTTTCAAAATGTTGGTGTGAAAGATTCAACAGGAAAGTGCACATACATCATGTAACCAGAAGGGGGCATTATTAGAGAATCTAATCTGAAAGACAAAACATTTTCATACACATCAAGCTGCCAAACTTGTTATCTCCTGTGTTCGTTTATGGGAGTAGGCCTTTTATCTATCGGCAAATTAAACACTGTATTTGTTTTGTCTTTAAGTAAACTGTTCCACTAACCTCTCCTCCTTCTTTTTAATTTTGATCAGCTGACCTCTGCTTAATTTGACCAATTTAATTATTTGACGGTTGCATGCTAAATCATGACCAGAAGTTAATGATGCTGAGCTTGATGACTACACTATTCAGTATTTAAATAAAAGGAGTCAGCAAGAAATGCACAAGAGAACCGTATTAATCTGTTAGTGGGCCAAGAAGACAAACGCTCTGGCAAATAGACCCCATCAAAGTGAAATGTCTGGTTGACATGAATAAGCCAGGTCTGGTTACAGATTCATGCGTTTATTTATTTTATTTTTAGATAAATATGACATCAAGCACGGTCCAGAGAGCTGCTAGTCACCATTCACTGAATGAGCACTGGCAGCCTTGCTGACCTCATCCATCTGACCCTGCCTCACCATATCTGGGGCAAATACTTTGACAGGCTGGACGTTAGTCAAACCTTAATGACATTATATCATATGTCAGCCTGTAACCCCTCACATGCTTCTTTTATACTTCATGGTAAAATAGTTCTGACCATAAGTATAGGTAGAATACTTACCTTAGATATACTTAGAATACTTATAAGTAGAAAGTAAATAGAAATTATGGTACAAAAGGCAAACAGTTCACTAGTGAAAATGAATGCATTCTAATTTAAAAGTCCATCTCTAAATATGAGTTTCATGAAGGTTATGGTATTCAGCATTTATCTAATATAATGTTTTCATTTTGGAAGCTGTGGTTCATAGTACTACTAAATTGCGTTGTGTTGTACCGACACATGTTTCTATTATTGTGACAGCACCGTTTTAGTCAGCGGGCAGCGTTTAATTTAATGCAGTTTAACAGCACCACAAACTACATCCTCCAAAATGATCATACGGTTGAGATTTAGTGCAGGACTGTAGTAACAGAACGTCTTCGCTTTAAATAGTTTAAAAGAGTTAAACATTAATATTGCATGGAAAAAAAGAATAGACAATGGAATAGAAGTGGAAGACAGAATGATTTAAGATATTAATGATCATTTTTAGATTAAGGTGAACTTTTAAAGTCAGCAGTAATAATACTAGTTGGCAATAACAATGAGGGCAAAGGTCACACCAACGTTTTTATGGGAAAATAATCCAAGAAGAAAAGGATGTCCATTAATAATATTTGATATGAAACAGCATCATATTACATCAGAAAAGTGTGAAAATTAATGTCTTTTTGATTAAAAGTATAATCTATGCACCATTGTGAAACTTTTCTTCAGAGCAGGAAACAAAATGCGGATGTGTGTGTGTCAGCCAAATTCACGTCACCCGCGTCCCTCCCTCTCCGTTATCCCCCCCGCCCCCCCCTCCTCACTCCTCCCTCCGTCTGCTGCTCTCTCTCCGCTCCCCTGCCCGCCCGACCTGCGCCTCTATCCGGCCAGACACCCGCAGAGACCCCGCCGACTCCCGGGACACACACGCATACTCTCGGTGGGGGGGTAAAATTAGCTGGGGCACGACGAGAGAGAGAAAGGAGCATTTGAGGGGAGCAAAACTGCCAGTCGCATTGCAGCATCTCACATATTATCCAGCCTGTAGCTTACTTTTTAGTTTTTTGTTTTTTTTTCCTCCCCTCCGGAAGAAAACACATTTTGTTTGAGCTCCTTGGAAACATGTAAAAATCCGTCCGGATACTGAACCTGGACAAACTGCGCCCATCTGAGAACAACCAGCGGACTGGACACACTCAACGGGACCGTTAGGTTTTTCCCCCCAGCTAGCTACTGTAGGTGGAACCGGGCGACGTTGTGGAGGAAGACAAAGGCGCTGCTTTTTGCTCGGAAAGCCGCTATTTTCGCTTCATTACGGGGTAAAAATACCAAAGTAAGTACCATTTCACTTTCATGTCGGCAAGTAGACATTGGTCGTTAATGTGCGCGTGCGAGTTTGCGGCAGACGCACGCTCCGCATCCTCAGACGTCATTACGCATTCACGGAGGAATCGTTTAATTAAATTAAACAGGCTGCTTTGGGGCTTTTTGGAAAAGAACATGGGAAAAATAACGACCGACATATAATTTGTAAATGAAAATGTGTAATAATTTTTTAACCTTTGTCGTCTAACATGAGGACATGAGGGCAGCCTGGCTCGAGGCTCAGTGGTGGGTCTAAAAATCTAAAGTTTTGCTAACTGGCAGCAGATAGTGCTGCATTATCCCTGTGTTGCTAGACAACAGATACACATCACAAACATTAAACATATGACACATTTTACATGACGCATAATTTTTCTTTCAAAAAAACGCAATGATTTGCTCCAGTGTGGGACCCCTCCTCCTCCTGCCACCACTGTGGTCTTCACAGAGCTTCTCTGCTACTTCCCTTTAAGGCTAAAGCTAATTTGATCACCACAGTGTAAACAAAACACCAAATAGGAATTGACACAAGTAAGGTGCCATGACCACAGGAAGTCCCAATAGAAGTATTACAAGAAACAGTGTTGCTGTTTTGTTTGTAACTTGCAATTTGTAACTAAAATTATTCACTTATATATATATTACTTTGTATCCAAATGTCAAATGAACTATACAAGACTAGGTTTGTCTTCTGTAAACAGTTGTTTTCAATCAGTGCTTCAGTCCTAGACCAAAATATACTCAGATGCTAAGTGGTATCTGTGATTATCAATTTTAAATTAAAGGAATAAAACCCCTCTTATTCACACAATCTTGTATCCAGGATAAACATCACATTTGTTCCACAGACGTCTGGAGAAAAACACATTATGTGCCACAGTTTTTGGTTGATTTCTCCCTAACCTGGACAAAGAATAACTTCAACTACCGTCTGTCAATAAGTACAGTTTTTGCATCTTCAGATTAGTTCAGTAAGTAATCAGTAATTCAGTTGTATCTCAGTGCTCTTTGGGCTTACATTCAACAGAA
Source organism: Chelon auratus (assembly GCA_030220025.1). Classification (NCBI taxonomy): domain Eukaryota; kingdom Metazoa; phylum Chordata; class Actinopteri; order Mugiliformes; family Mugilidae; genus Chelon; species Chelon auratus. The sequence continues at coordinate 27,554 of JASGAT010382922.1, forward strand.
GAGTAGGCTGACATAAACCCTGCTGGGCCAAGCTAATTGCCCAGAGCAAGGGAACTGTACTTATTCAGAGGGAAATACTGGCCTGCATCCAGTCATGAGAAGAAAATCAGCATGACAATATTACCCTCACACCTTCTGAACAGCTCTATTCAAAACAGTCTGCTGAGTGACTGAATCTCTCCATCAATAATTCATCAGTGTTACAGATCAGTGGGAGAGGTATTGAAGTTGAGTTTCTTGTGATCTCTATCTCGAACAGAGCTGATAATAGCAATGCAACAGTTCAGTGTTTGTTGTAGGGATCATCTGACGTTTTCTTCCATTTACAGAATAAGCTATAGTTAAAGGATCCTGGACTATTGTCACAGTGTCTTTTCATTAAATTGCAATGCACTGTTTTCCGTCATTTACTTCCCCAAATAATCTGTAAAATGTGACAAATTTCTATGAGTCACCTTGAAAATCCTCTGGCTCAGAATGTCCAAGGCATGACCGGAGTTACAGCTAACGGACTCCAGAAATGCCACTTCATCAGACAATATGTTCATTCAAGATTTCCTTGTTTTTACTGTGATCTGTAAACTGTGGCTGTGTGTTGGACCACAAGAAATATCACGTCAGTCCAGATGATTGATACTGTTGTATTTATTCCACATCTGCACCAGATTACGTGTGAGCAGTGTTTGCCCTACGCATTTTGCCCTTGTTAGTATTGAAATTACATTTAAACAGTATTTAAACTAGTGGTGCAACTTACAGTTCTTATCAATATCAGCCAGTTAACATTGAAACATAAATAAATAATTTTAGTTGACGGTGAGTTCAGAGCCCAAATACATTCAGTTGTTGTCTTCAGCGTAAGAGAAATCCTAAAATCTTCACAGTAGAGAAGCAGGCATGAATTAATGTTGACTCAACCATCTTCTGTGACTAACACAATACCTGCTGCTGAATTGTCTTTTGATCAAATGATCTTTTCAGTTCTAATGTATACCCTCATTAAATAAAAATAAGAAGAGAGATTTGCCAGTGAAAGGATAAATCAGTCGAAGTAAATAAATAGATAAAGTCTTAGTCGTTCTTACAGAAGGAGTCTTCAATCATATCACCAGAGATATTTCCTATACCAGGCTTACTGTGTGAATATTTATTGTGGGTATAATTAGATAGATGTAGTACTTCTCCAATACCAGTTCTAATGTTGTGTCTAAGCTGCATTATCAATAACAAAATGAGAAGTTTTCTTGGATTAAATACAACTCATTGACACAACAATCTGAGTTTGTGTGCCTGTTTAAACTGTAGCTCTAAACATCTTAAACATTCATTCGGTTCATGCAAGAAATTACTCTTTCTGAAATCCAATATGAAAAAAATGTGATATCCACCGCTGTGATTTAATTTAGCTTATCAGCTTCCCTTTCACTCCGGTCTCATGACTTTTGGTGAAATTAGCATGAAGTCAACGTGTTGTTCCGTTGCTCGACTTATGCCTAAAAACTCAGCGTTGACCTGCCGTACTGTGAAGCTGCCTGCAGTAGAAGCGGTCTGATCTCTTTGTGTCTCGTGGTTATTTGTAAAAGCTGTGGTTTGAATGAATCAGCCGGAAAACATCTTAAGGATGGATCGATGTGAGTAAATGGGTGTTTCTACAGACATAGATGACACGTTATGAGTGACTCAAAG
>JASGAT010382923.1:0-20829 GCA_030220025.1 Chelon auratus
ACACCAACCACAATACCAACAACAACTGAATCCACAACAGTAACAGAAACACCCACTACAACAACAACGGTGTCAACATCCACAGTACCCACAACAACCACCAGTGAATCCACAACAGTAACAGAAACGCCCGCTACAACAACGGCATCAACAACCACGATATACACAGAAACACCAACCACAATACCCACAACAACCTTTGAATCCTCAACAACCACAGGAAACCCCACCACAACTACAACTGTGCGATCTTCATCTACTCAGTCTTCAACGCCAGGCAGTACAACTATATGCTTCTGCAAGTACATGGATATGACTTTCTCTCCTGGTAAGCAAATAATAATTTTTTGTTCAAATTATCATTACAACATTCAAACTATGGCATTGGTACACTTGTCCTTACACTGTAATACCAGGCATCAGACAACAACAGATCAGAGCACATGAATATTAAACAGCTGATGTTTTGGGGTGATGGTTGTATTGAGAAAGCTAAATTTGCATTGTGAATTAGGGTTAAGTTTATTTTATATCTAGGAGCTATGCTGACATAAATCGATTTTTTTCACATTTTTTCCTATGCAGTAGTGAAAAATTGTGTTCTTTTGGATTGCATAATGGTGGAATAAGATTAGATCCGATTAAATTAGATTCACATTTATTGTCATTGTGCATGAACCATTACAAGGCAACAAAAGGCAGTAAGCATTTAACCAGAAGTGCACAAGCAGTATGTACAGAGTATGTATATATGTATAGATATAGATATGGATTTAAATTAAAACGGAGAGTGTTCCTGTGTACACAGTGACTATTGGAGGAGATTATTTACAGTATAAAACTATGGTTAATAGAAACTATGGCAGTTATATCAGGACTAAATAAGTGAATAAGAGGCAGTGATTATGAGTGATCATTTCCCTACTGCCAAACCTGGTTACCAATGGTATTTGATAAATTTTATGTAACTATAAAATTACAAATTTTATAGGTACATAAAATTTACATAGGCTTTTCAAATTGTAATTGACTAAATGTCAGACTTGTCACAAATGTTAATGTTATAATGACAGTAACATGCTTTCATTGTTTCTTTACACTATTCCTCATTTTGATCTAATTGCCTTGGTTTTATTCTTATGTAGGTAGCCTAGTGTACAATAAGACTGATGGAGACGGCCGGTGTTTCACTGCATATTGCAATTTGAAATGCAGGATTGTAAAGAATTTCGTACAATGCCCCCCCACTACCACATCTCCTCCATCAACTCCTATCAGCCCAACAACCACTGGCTCAACAACAACAACTACAGTGGACTGCTCACATCTCGACCCACCTAGAAAGGTAAAACACCCAGCATATAAAGAACAAATAAAAAGTAGTATTGAGATATACATTATAAGATTATATGCTGTATTATAGGATATATGTCATAAGATTGTTTTACTATTTTGTCTTACATTCCAATGGATGAAATGACGAAGCTTTTAAGGCCTATTTGGCATAATTCATCATTGCCAGGTGCAATTATCGACTAATTTAAAAATATATTTTTCGACAGACTCACGTTATTTCACTACTTTGATCACTTCTTGCAGTTTTAGCAACATTAACTTGTCTAGCTTGCCTAGCATGGCAAAGGTCAAAATTCCAAAAAGTTGATACCAGTGCACTACTTCAAACATCTTGTGTCAAACAAGCTGTAACAAACTGTATAGGTCTCATATTAATTATCCATTTTTAGAAAATTGCAAGCCCCTACATGTGTGCATATAGGGGGTTCGAATATAATATATTTTGACTGATTTTCCTTTAAAGCATGGTGAATCCTGGATTACAGAACAGTGCAACAGAGCAACGTGTGTCAGTGGTGAAGTAAATGAAAGTCCTGTAGTATGTAAAACAGTACCCCTCCCTGTTTGTGAAAATGGATACGAGGCACAAAAGGTTTATGATGAAGCTGGCTGCTGTTTCCACTACGAATGCAGATGTAAGTTCAAATACAAGAAACTGCTACAAATGCAATATGGGCAAAATACAATACATTCATTTTTTCTTTGATGCACCACTCCGTTTAATCTCAGTCTAATATTTGCAGGTTTGTGTGTCGGCTGGGGAGATCCTCACTATACAACATTTGATGGAAAATATTACAGCTTCCAGGAAAACTGCACATATGTCCTGGTCAAAGAGATCATTCCCCGACACAATTTTACGGTTCTTATTGACAACGTAAACTGTGATGCCTCTGGAACTGTGACCTGTGCTAAAGCCTTGAGAGTGTATTACAAAGACTATGAGGTTATTCTTACACAGGAAAGAATACCAAAGACCGTGAACATGGTAAATATTGTATTGTAAATATTTTCATACAAAAAACTGCCTGAAAATGTCTTAATTTGTTTCGTTTATTTAAACATTATGTAGTGATGTTAACAGATCTGATGTTTCACCTACAGTAAATAATTTTGCAATTGTTTAGGTGTACATCAACGGCAAACGGATAATCCCAAACTACTTTAATAAAGACCTGACCATCACAACTACAGCAATTGAGATTCTTTTGAAAATCCCAGAAATTGATGCAGTCGTGAAGTTCAAAGGGCTTTTATTCAATGTTCACTTGCCATATTCACTTTTCCACAACAACACAGAGGGGCAGTGTGGTAAGATGATACACAGCGTTTAGACAACCATTCTCAGTAGCAGTATTAGGTTGTAATATCTGTTTTGTTTCACAAGGCACCTGTGACAATGACAAGAAAAACGATTGCAGATTACGAAATGGCAAGATTCATCCGTCATGCCCTGAAATGGCACGTGATTGGAGTGTGCCTGATAGAAATAAGTCATACTGTATGGGCCCAACCCCAACTCCGTACACCCCCTACACAACTACACCCACCTCATCAACAACTGCAACACTATATACGTCATCACCATGCAAGCCTGAAGTTTGCGAAATTTTGATGAGCGAGTAAGAATTTATGTAGCAAAAATTAACACAATATATGAATACTGTTTGCAGTATCATTGGAGTAAACTTTTTTTCATTTGTTGTTTCGTTTGTTTGTTCGTTAAGTGTGTTTAAGGCATGCCACAAAGAAATCCCACCAAAACCATATTATGAGGCCTGCAAGTTTGATGTTTGCCAAGTGAAAAATGACTCACTGGGTTGCTCCAGTCTGGAGGCGTACGCCTTGATGTGTACTGAATCATCTGTCTGTATCTCCTGGAGAAACTCTACAAATGGACTGTGTGGTAGGAGAACAACCTATTGTTTTCACATTTCAGCATTTTCTATGCATTTTGATGTTACCTCCACTTTCTCTTTTTGTAGACTATACATGTCCAGGAAATCAAATCTACAAGCCTTGTGGGCCGACTGTTGTGACAACTTGTAATGCAAGGTAAACATTCATAAATTAATTTAACTAGAGTGTGCAGTAACTGAGAGGCTGTACTTGGGTTACACTAGATGCAAAGATGTCTACCAACTGTCAAGACATCCAATAGATTTTGAAACATTTCGCTTAAAACCTCAAGCTCAGTGACACTAAAAAAAAGTGAATGTGAATGAATGACAATCCATGAAGTAGGTCTTGAAATATTTCAGTGTGAAGCAAAATGGTGGATGGCACTGGAATTAATCATACATGTTAATGTCTTCACATTTAGATATAATGACAAGTTCAAGCAGCAATGCCAGGGGAAAGGAAATAACCTCAACGGGAATTGCAATGAAGTCACAGAGGGATGTTTCTGCCCAGAAGGAATGACTTTGTTCAATTCATCCTCTTACACCTGTGTCTCCGCCTGTAAGAAAGCTTTCTGTTGTCTGTTGAAGAACAATATTATGTGAATACGCAAGTGTGTGTGAGTAAACTCTTTTCTTTCTTTTTTTTCTTATTGTTTAAGGTTGCACTGGACCTGCAGGCGAACCCAAAGACGTAAATGCCAAAACACATTGCAATAATTAAAACTTCATTATTCACAATGCATTTGTTGCTTTTATGACATACCTTCTTTCCCACCCGCACTCATACAGTTTGGTGAGACATGGAGGAGTGGGTGTGAGCAGTGTCTTTGTGACGAGAACACTCTGAGCGTTCGGTGTGAGCCTATCACATGCCCCACTCAAATACCAATTACCTGTGACAAAGAAGGTGAAGTCTTGGAGACAAAGACAGTGGACTGCTGCACGCAGCAGATATGTGGTGAGTGATTTTAAGTATAATGTATCTGGTATATAATATTTCACAGGTATGATAGGAAGGGGGAAAATTCTTAAAATAGTCATTACACACTCAGAAATGAACAGTTTAGTCTTCATTTGATGTACAATCAACCACCAGTACTCAAAGTGTAGAATCTGACATAGAGACAGATTTGACTGTATATAGGATAGATGATCTCACCCATAATTTTTCAAATGAGCAGCTTACAAGCTCAGCATGGTGACATCAGACTCAGAGCCTGACTCTGCCCAACGTCCATCTAATCAAAAACGGACAAAGAGGTGGAGTGTGAGTGGAGCTAAAGCGGCGGAATGACTCTTAACCAGACGGCTAGTGACTTTAGAGAGCACCTCCCTGTCACTCAAATGCTATGCAGGACTAAAGGCCTTGATATATATAAAATAAATCACCCACTGTACATTTATCAAGACTGGACAAATTAGCTCCGGAAACTAAGCAAATTGTTTGCCCACAAAATGGAAAACACAGAGCGCCAATATGTAACCAAGAGCTGAGATCCTGAACGAAATGGCTGCAGCTAACTAAAATTATTAGATTTACTTCGTTAAATAATTTCAGATAATCAGTACATAACAACTGTACCAGTTATTAATAATTCTCATAGCTTTTTGATATACCGAGGTGCCACCTCACTACAAGTTGCATACGGTCAAACTGATTTAACCTATAGAATTATACTATCCTTGTTTTGTGCTAAGGCAGCACAGTGGTGTGGTGGTGTTAGCTCTGATGCCTCACAGCAAGAAGGTTCTGAGTTCAAATCCATCGGCCAGCTGGGGCCTTTCTGTTGGATGTTCTCCCAACAGAAAGATCCCAACAGTGTGGGTTAACTGGTGTTTTTATATTGGTTTGAGCCCTGTGATAGATGATAGGTGCCCTGTCCAGGGTGTACCTTGACCAGTTCTGCAGAAGAGGAATCTACACAGAACTACACTTAAACTGTACCAAAGAAAGACAATTTCTAGTAATCATGCTGTTAAGGATGAGTTTAATACAAAATTTTATAAAAGGATGAAAATTTAAAATCTCATCTTTAGATAAAAAGAATAATTAATTTTATTTTAATAAAGTTCTGTAAACAGCAGCATAACATACGTTCCAGCGGGTATGTTGTCGTAATGATTACTCCATCTACTCCATCTAGGAAGTTTTGGTCATCTTGATTTGATTTTATGTTCAACTCAGTGATGCTAAAAAGTCTGACTTTACAACCAACAGAATGTTATCAGGAGAGGTGTTCACCAGTGGTGGATAAGCTTGGATTTAATTGCACGGTCCACGCCTCACACAGCAGTTGCTGCCCTATTCAAGTCTGTGGTAAGTTCAGCATATAGGCATCATTAATTTACAGAATTTATGCGTAACAGTCTTAAAAACACAACTTTAAAATGATCCTACTTGTTAACATTGTTTTATCCAGAGCCCAAAGGTGTCTGTGTCTTCAATCAAACTGAGTACAAGGTAAGGAATAATATCTGCTGTTAATAATGTGCTCTATTCAGAGTATACTTGCTTGTGAAATTGTCACCAAAATTCAAACTTTACCTTTTGTTTTGTACAGCCCGGTACAAATTTCTACAGAAGCCTGTGTGAAGAGTGCAACTGTACTACAACTCAGGATGCAAGCACCAAACTGAACGTCTATGAATGTCATCCTATAACCTGTTCCAAGGAGTGTCCTAAGGTACTTTTGCATGGACATATTTCCATTGTCCACTTTTCATGTTCTCAAACATTTGCATTGAAGAGCAAAGCTGCTGGAATAGCTGGATGTCACATTTGACTGTAGTTACTGATTTATGTGTTGTTTTTATTTAAATAGGGCCATGTGTATAGAGCTCAACCTGGAAAATGCTGTGGATCATGTATACAGACAAGCTGTGTTGTGGAGGTCCCAGGCCTCTCTTCTCCGATAACTATTGAAGTAAGTGCAGTGTAATGGAAACACATTCAAAGCCAGTGTCTGATATGTAAACTGTGCTATTTATTTTGACCATATCTTCAATAATGGACCACCTCTGCATTTTTTGACAGCCTTCTGACACTTGGTCACCATCAAATGACAGCTGTGTCACATATGATTGCCAAAAGGATAATGGTGATTTTACTGTCTCTATAAACCGTACAAAATGTCCAGAATATGATCCAGAAAACTGCGTTCCAGTGAGTATAATCTCTTCTTGAAAAGTTTAATTTCTGACATCTAGATATCATATTTTAAGACACATTTTAAGAATTTTACAACTCAACATTACTTTTATTTTATTAAGTATATTGTGGATGTTGAGAATGTTTTCTGCATATTTTACAGTCTATTATATCTGTATTACAGGGAACGGAGCATACTGACGAGACGGGTTGTTGCAAAACTTGTAAGTCACTACAATTACTTCAGATTACACAATATTACAATTAACTCAAATTAAGTTAAATATGGACCTCAATAATCCTCATTCACAACTAGTATAAAATGTATTCTTTTCCTTATGTCAGTCTATAAAGTGAAACTTTTAAATATTAATAGACATTTGTTACATTTTGAGCTCTTGCAAAACATGTTGATAAGGCTCATCACCGCCAGGTAAATATCTCTGTATTTTGCAGTACACCAGTATGTCAAGCAGCTATTATTTTTGTTGGAACTAATGAGGGGGGTAACCATAGTGATGGAGACAGAGGAGCCTGCGGCAATTAGTACGGAACGACAAACATGGGGTTACAAATTCTATGAATAGGAAGTGTTCAAGAATAGTTTTGACTCTCCCGATAAGAACAAGACTCTGTGTTAAGAGGAAAAAATGTAGTAAACAAGAAAAAGATTGGCCAGTACCATTGGTGTGGCCTTTTCTCAGTGAGCTTGGCCAGCTATGTTATTAACCGGTCGTCACTGAAGTGTTGCTCCATTGCTCATTAGTTGACATTATCAAATGCATATGATTGGTCGACTATGGTTCACTGGAGTGACAAAAAAAGTTGACGCCAGGTCAACTTTAACATGTCGCATATCTCGCACGTGCTGAAGCAGCAAGTGTCAGGCATCAGTATATGTTGATTCAATATCACCGGCTTCCATTGGAATTGAATTGTACCTTGTTGCCCTCTAACCACTTGTGTGAACGTAGTATTACACGATTGTCAATATGGTTTTTAATTATTTTCAGATGGTGTAGACAAGTTTCATGCACTGTAGCTTCAAATGATGGGTACTCTGTAGATTTCTTTGGTGGAGAGATCTTTTTCTATATCCTCCCCCTGAGAAAGTTCAAGAGCCTAAGATGATGACGTTTTTCCTTTTGTCAAACCACAGAAAAGGTTTCAACACCAAACACACTCCTTTATAATAAACAGTCTTAGACTTAATATCTGAGGGCTGATCTGGCAAACGTCACATGATGCTGTTTTGTACATGAATGTGAGAAACTGATGGAAATTCAGCTGTGTAAAGATGTCGATATGTCATTCACAGGTACTCCTCGTTTCACCTGTAAACTGAACAGGAACACCACATACCTGAAGACAGAGAAATGCATTTCAATTGATCCAGTGGAGCTCACATCCTGCGCTGGTTCCTGTGGAGATTCCTTCACAATGTGAGCTTAACGACAAAGCATCTGAGAAATAAGAAGTGCAAACCAGTTACTCAGTCAGGACAAAATCCCCTGTGCAGTTTTAATGAGAAGAGTAATTTTCAAAAAAACGTTTGCTCACTTTTTAAGAGAAGCTGTCTGACGCTGAATCTGTCTTTACTTACAGGTACTCGGCAGAAAGCAACCGTTTGATGCATTCATGTTCCTGCTGTCAAGAAATGTCCACCAGCAAGAAGAAAATAAAGATGACCTGCGCTAACGGCAAAACAGAAACACACACTTACATTTCAATTGACAAGTGTGGTTGCCATGTTGCCAAATGTAAAGAGTACTCCAAAAAGTAATCGAGAAATTGTGAAACGCAAAATTGAAACCTAGATTGAAGGGAAAGTTAAACCATTACACAGCAAAAATGTTCTGGTCTGAAATTTCCTTCAACTCTTTAAACTGGCTCTTTTTGCTTTCACAATACTTGTCAACACCAGGCACGTCTACGTATTGTCCCATGATGACAGCACTTATGTGTGTGTCTTTCAACTTTTGAAGAAATGATTCCTTTACAAACTGTATAATGTGGAGTTTCAGCATTAGTGGGTGTTTTTTCTTTCTTTTACTTTCTTTTAAACACAGAGTACAATATATGATATGGTTTCAGATATGTTGCCCATCACATACTCTCGCTTTATTCTGCTTTGAGAAAAATGTGACAAATTTAAAACATGGATTTGCATTTTCAATTTTTGTTGGCCACAATTTCTGACAATATGATAATGTAGTAATTCATTGAACTGTCTTTGTCCATTATCTCATGTTTCAAGCTCCTGTCTTCTGTCTCATTAAAATGCAGCTTTATCATCATCCATTCTTGTTTTTTTTATTTCCTGTGTGCTTCTTGGGTGAATTTCACTTTGCACGATTCAGTGATCCAGTACTTTTATTTATATTATTTCATACATATGTTAGATTACTTGATAAGTAGATAAAGTATATACAGTGTCAGTATCGGGCAGTCATACATCGTATACTGTCTCCATTTCCAAAAAGGGCATTAAACATTTATCATTAGGTTCAAAATCAAAACCTTCCTATTGACACATTATTTGGAAGCCAAATAAAGACTCAGACCTTTTTTATTGTCATTCAAAATTATACACCACTGCTCATTCGAATTGAATCACGTTTTACAAATTTAAAAATAAAAATAAAATTTCAAATAAGAAAAAGATTATAATAAAATACAATACAATTCATTCATTCATTCATTCATTCATTCATTCATTCATCTTCTGTACCCACTTATTCCTGTTAAGGGTCGCGGGGGTCTGCTGGAGCCTATCCCAGCTGTCATTGGGCGAGAGGCAGGGGTACACCCTGGACAGGTCGCCAGTCCATCGCAGGGCTAACACAGAGACAAACAACCATTCACACTCACATGCACATCTACGGCCAATTTAGAATCACCAGTGACGGTGTGTACATCATTAACCTGAAGAAGACCTGGGAAAAGCTGCTACACAGGATAAGATTATAACATCTTATCCTGTGTAATACTGAATGAGCATGTCTTTGGACGGTGGGAGGAAGCCGGAGTACCCAGAGGGAACCCACGCAGACACAGGGAGAACATGCAAACTCCACACAGAAAGGATGGATTCGAACCCGGGACCTTCTGGCTGTGAGGCATCAGTGCTACCCACCTCGCCACTGTGTCGCCTAAAATACAATACAATACATTATTATTATACACATAGTATGTTTCTGTCAATTTGGGTGCAGTGTGTGTCATTTGCCACAACCTCCGTTAGGCAAATGAACCCTGCGCACAATGTTAGATAAAGATTAATTTAAAGGATAAAAAAATAAGTTTTTGATACAAGTTCACTCCAAAGGGCACAGCTATAAATTCAGGTAATAATCCATGATCCAACTTACACATTGATGTTGTACCTTAGCTGTCCAAACTACACTGCATTTGCAATTAATAACTACATAGAATATGTTAAGACCTGGCTGTCTGTGCACCTGAATCTTGGGACTTCTCTAGGGAGAAGTTATGGACTTTAATTTGTTGGAAATCAAGCACGATTCAAGTAAGTTTATTAGAAAAGAAATGGATGAAACTGTTCAGCAACATCAGCAGAGGTATAGGGACACAGGGAAATATTTGGACGCTTATGAGTGAGTTAAATAACATTTAAGCATCTCTAAAGCAGTAAAAGTTGCAAACACATTACTGAGATCACTGAGGGCAGCAACACACCTAAACTACATTAGAAAAAAAAATCAACATTATTACAATATTATTTACTTCATAAAACAATTAAAATGTTTTCATTTAATAAATTAAATTACTTAACTCTTTATGGGGCAAGCAACCATATTTGGTAACTTCAGCGTACATTTTAAATCGCGTCCCTGTACCTCGCAATGTACCAATCAGGTAAGATCTGGCACAATAACACTCTAAGGTTGAAATTTAGAATTTCAAAGTATTTCATTGAGTTCCCTATAAAGAGATAATTTGTCACACAATTTTATAAAATCTTCTATTGTGATAAGGTTTTTATTATCTTCATAACTGACATCGTCACATTAGTGCTCGTAGATTTGTTATTTTGTGTTAAACTGTGCTTCAGATACTTTCTTTCGTCTTTCAGCATTTGAAGAGCTCATCACGCCGAGTGGAACTCTTCCTCGTCTTGTTGTCTCACCCGGAACCTTTTCAGTGCAACACACCGCTAGGCAGTCATGTCGGCGCCGAAGTCAGATCGCTCAGTGTTGGAGTCTTCAAAATTCAGCTGAAAAACAACTAATTCCGCAGTTATTGTATTCAGTGACACGTTGTCTTGAGATTATGCGTTGAGGGAAAGCGTAGTATTTGTTGCAGTACTGAATTATTTTGAGGTAAAGTAAGTTTACTGCCGACTTCTCCCTGAGGCTTTTTCTCCTCTTGACTGTAGCTAACGTCAGCCTGGTTAGCTAATTTGATTTGATAAAAGCGTTAACACATCAGTGACTTCTTTGTGTTTAAGTCGCACTTATGTTATGTAGCGGAGGACAAGGGCATTGTAGGAATGTGTGTGTTTATTCGTGGCGCTGTATAGTCAGATTAAATTGTGTGTGCTTGCACATCATCTAGAAAACTTAACATTTCAGTCTGGTGTTTTATTCTTGCTACCGTTGACGTTGCTAGGGGTGTTTATGAGCTAACACACGTTTCCTTTTAAATATTCAGTTTTTCATTTTTTATCTGTGGTGTGTTATTGGTGATAGAAGTGTTAAGGGTACTAAGTGTCTGTGTATGTGTTTTCTTAGTTTTCTAGTGGAGCCATGGCATCACTGTCAGAGGAGGTGCTGCTGGTGGTGAAAAAGGTCCGCCAGAGAAAGCAGGATGGGACACTGTATCTGATGGCTGAACGCATTGCCTGGGGTCCAGAGGGCAAAGACCGCTTCACAGTTAGCCACTTATATGCAGACATTCGCTGTGAGTATTAGATTCCCTGAAATTACAAGATGTAAGACATAAGACATGTTTATTAATCCCACGTATGGGAAATTTCCATGACACAGTAGCACGGAATTTGGCAATATATAGAGTTACCAAAAAAAACAATACAAGTTTGAAAAATATATACAAAAAATACCAATGCTATGAAAATATATAGAGAGAAAAAACTAGAAATATAAAGGCATTCTGTATATACAGTGTGCCAACAGTGGAATAAACTCTACAAATAAATAATTGCTTAAACTATGAGGTGGTGAGGTAGTGGTTTCGTGCAGAATGGCAGTGCAAAAAAAGCAGATGTATTTGTGCAAAAAGACAGTTACTATTGACTCAGGCTGGTGTTGTTGTGCCTGATGGCAGCTGGACTGAATGACCTGCGGTAGCGTTCCTTCTTGCAGCATGGATGCAGCAGTCTGCTGCTGAAAGATGTGTGGGGATATACACCGATCAGCCACAACATTAAAACCACTGACAGACGAAGTAAATTACATTGACCATCTTGTGATTATACAATGTTCTGCTGGGAAACTTTTGGACTTGGTGTTCATGCAGATGTACCACCCACCTAGACCAGACCAGGTACCCCCACCCCATAGCAATGACACTCCTTGATGGCAGCAGCCATCCCCAGCAGGACGCAGCCTGACCAACACACAAAAATGGTTGAGGAGCAACTCAAAAAACATGAAGAACAGCACAAGGTGTTGACCTGGCCTCAAACTCATTAGATCCCAAACTGGTCAAGTATCTGTGGGATGCACTGGAACAACCCTGATCCACAGAGGCCCCTCCCCTCAACCCATAGGAACCACATCAACCCACTAACAACATCCTGTTGACAGACACCACAGGACAACCTCAGAAGATGTCCGTTCTCTGATGAGTCAGAACTGTTTTGAAGGCACAATAGAGACCTACATAATAATAGGAACGTGGTCATTATTTTATGCCTCATCATGTATATCATGTGTTGCAACTGAACTTTATCTCTGTTCTTTACAGGTCAGAAGATCAGCCCGGATGGTAAAGCCAAAATTCAGCTCCAGCTCGTCCTTCACTCTGGTGAGAGTACCACATTCCACTTTGCCAACGAGAGCAGTGCGCTGAAAGATCGAGATGCCGCCAAGGAACTGCTGCAACAACTACTGCCAAAGTTCAAGAAGAAAGCCAACAAGGAACTGGAGGAGAAAAACAGGTGAGACTGTGGATTATCTTTATCACGATTGTCACATACACATGCATTTCACCTGTTGCCAGCAAAATGCATGAAAATACTAAAAGCAAAATCAACTTTAGCAGGTATTGTCTGTTGCCAGAACATAGAGACAAAGTAACAGAGGGTGTAAAACTGAGTAATTTGAAAATGTAGAACAACACGGTAGTTTTAGAAATTTTCAGCATTTTAAAATATTGTCATCATGAGCCAGAGAGCCCCAGACGGGTAACAATGTTAGAAAGTGCTTTGTTGTTCACCTTTGGAACATGTGTGAGTAAATAAATTCAACAGACATTTGTTTCTAATATTAAACCCAGCATTTGCGACATTTACATGGATGTGATAACTTCAACTCAACTGAAATCATCCTGACTAATGATTCAAACATAATAATAAGGACATTAATGGACACTAATTAAATTGATCTGATAGAATATACACTTACCTGCCAGTTTATTAGGTACACCACTGAAAACAAACACATTCTGATATAATGGTCCTGCATTAAATCCCCATTCATGACTGTTATAATGTTCAGTTTATGTTGAAACGACATACAAAACCACTGACTCCAAAGTGAAAACACAGTTAAATCAGCAGCTCTCTGTTATTTTAAACAAATGTGTGAAACAAAACTTTGCACTCCCCTTCCTAATGCAACTTTAAATTCCTTTTAATCAGACCAGTCAGTTCAGTTTGAGGTGATTACCTGAGTGTCCATGTAAATATAGCTATTGTTGTTATAAATGGGGTGGACGAAGTACAGTTTGACAGCAACTGCTAAAATGGACATGAAGATGAATCAAACTGTCTTTAAACAACCATTTTTTTTCTCAACAACAACTGCCAAATATATTAGATGGTCACATCACTGGTGTCATCAGCTTGGAGCCAGTCATATGGCAACAACAGCTTGGCCAATGCAACTTATTTCTTTGGAAATTGAAACACACATGCACCCTACCCCTCAACTTTTTACTCAGCATAAAGCAGGTCGGATACTGTTTCTGTGAATGCACTCTTAGTCTGTTTTTTTTTTGTATTTTCTCCTGCAGGATGCTTCAAGAAGATCCTGTGCTTTTCCAGTTATATAAAGACCTTGTGGTGAGCCAAGTGATCAGTGCTGAGGAGTTCTGGGCCAACAGGTTAGCTGGCATGAACAACACAGACCCCGCTGTGCCCAACAGCAAACAGGAAGTCGGGATATCTGGAGCATTTCTGGTGAGTACAACCAGACCTCATGTTTCTTAATCTCATATTCTTAAATGATTAAAGCTTTGACAACGCAATGATTTCACCATTAACAGCATACAGTTAACATATCTCATTTTTATTGTTTACAGGCAGACATTAGACCCCAGACAGATGGCTGCAACGGCTTGAGATATAATCTGACAGCTGATATTATTGAATCAATCTTCAGAACATACCCTGCAGGTAAACGATTACATCTCAGTTTTAATGTTAGTCTCTTAGCTGGGACAGTGTTAACAGACCAGTAAAGAGTTATTATAACCTCAACCAAAGCCTTAAGCTGTGATTTTGCCGATTAACACGCATCCGTCAAAGAAGAAAAACTGCTTTGTGAACACAACTTCATGGTGAAGTACATGTTTTCCCCATCTCATTAACTGTTATTAAATGAGCTGCTGGTGTTCCTCGTGAAGTATATAAAAGGTTGTGTAAATATACTGTGTTTATATAAACTTGCATTGTTCTTGCAGTGAAGCAGAAGTATAGTGAAAATGTGCCTCACAACCTGACGGAAAAGGAGTTCTGGACCCGCTTTTTCCAGTCCCATTATTTTCACAGAGACCGCATCAACACAGGAACGCAGGATATCTTCTCAGAATGTGCCAAACAGGATGAGAAGGGTAGGAGTAATTATTCCTAGTATTTCCTATTAATGCAACGTTCAGCTGCAAGTATTTTACAGTGTGTCTCTTGCAGGGTTAAAGTCTCTGGTGAATCAAGGAGTCAAGAATCCAATGGTTGACCTTGTGTCATTGGAGGATAAAACATTAGATGAGGTGAGATGATTAACCGCCCTCAGCTACAGTTTAATAGTCATTAAGCATTTACTTGTGTAACTTCTTTCCTTTTCCCCCTTCAAACCTAAAACTTGATATCTTCGGCCACTCAGGGTTATGGAATTTGCACAACTCTACCCTCAACTTCCACTGCAAACAAGACGGTAAAGGAAAGCAGCAATTCTGCCATTATAAAGCGGTTCAACCATCACAGTGCCATGGTTCTTGCAGCAGGCTCACGCAAGGGGTAAAGAAAATTATTTGTATAAGCTAGGGGGGAAAAAAGCCGGCTCTGTGTCTTTATCTTATCCCACTAACTACGTCTGCATGTTCTTAAAGGGAGGCCCTCACTGACCAAGCTAGTGAGACGAGCAGCACAGATGGAAACTCGAGGGATTCAGACTTCTTCCAACCTCCTGTGAAGAAGGTACGGTGGCTCTGTAGCTTTGTGTTTGAGTTTTTTTCCACATTGTAATTGTCATGCTTCTGTTGTCTGAGTAACTTTATGGCTTTGGACATCTACTCTAGGTTAAATTACAAGAAGCCATAGAATACGAGGATCTGCAAAGGGAAAACAGGCCAAAAACGGTCGCGTTGAACCTGAAGAAGTCTGACAGGTACAGCCTGTCCACATTTTAGTTTTAATTTTTTCTTGTTTGATTCTTTCTGATTGATTCACCTCCAAGATGTGAGAGTAATGCATTAACAAGTGGCCTGTGTCTTCAGTGTTCTTATTAGGTCTGACATATTGTCACATAACACAACATTAGGTCTTACATCTATGATATATTGTATCCCATTTCTTTATTTTTTTCTTAACTTAAACTTTATTCAGTTTCTTTTCAACAACTGAACTCAGACTGAACAATAAATTAGTTGTTGATTAGTCGGCTTTAGCAAAGCCTCTACAGCCTGCATAAGTAGGAGGAGTCGGCGGCCAAAAGTTGACATAAGAAAATTTGAGAAATGGTTTAGTTGTTGGTGAGTCTCACTTCCTCTGGACAGAGCTTTCACTTTGTTTCATAATAGATTGGAAATAGAAGGTCAGGTTTCTTTCTCTGTGTTTAAGATCTGGCTTATTTTAGGCTGATTAAACTGCCACATTTAAGACGTACACTAACACAATGTTTCTTCTTCTCCTCTGTTTTTTTTTTTTTTTTTTTTATAAGGTATGCTCATGGCCCTGTGCCACTTCAGTCCCAACAGTATTCAACCAGCCAGGACATCATCAACTCTGTTAACTACATCCGGCACGAGATGGCCAATTACAAACCCAACCTCACTCAGGTTAGATCATACACTGTATTTCTGTAACTTCAGTGTCTTGTTGGAATCAGGTGTTTTAATTCATCCTGCATTCAAACAGCACGCAGGTCTGCCAGTCATTCACAGCTCTGGAGTACAACAACAGTTCTTTAGGTTAAGATCAGGATTGTTTTCTCCAGACTTTCAAGGCCCTACAGAACAAACCTTGGCTACTTAGGCTTGTAAAAACCTTTCAGACCTGAGTCAAGGATATGTGTGTATCTACATATGTGGGGATCCATCCTTCATTAAGTGTTTAAGGACAGAGCACTATTTACCCTAATCACCACCTTCAACTTATAGAGATAATAGAGTGCCATACAGTGAGAACCATATTCCTACACAAGTCTATCGTGCATCAGCTAACTGGGATACATCTAAACACAACTCACTAAAGAAGCACAGCACAGGACTAACACAGACGAGTCAGCATATAATCAAACATCTCAGAGCTTCTATTCTGATAAATATCCTGTACATGTAATTGTTTGTTCAAATATTTTAAACATATTCAAGAGTTTCCCACAAAATCAGAAATACGTATTGTGTTCAGATCACTTCTAATGATTTTCTTTTCATGATTGACTAATAATCTTTGGCTCACACGTTTCTGACATTTATTCAACTTATTATTGCAGCTTTACTGAAGTAAACAGTGTTTAACTGCAGTAATACTCTTTGCAGGTGTTGTCCAGCTCGGCAGCTAGCTCTGCCATTACAGCTCTCTCTCCAGGTGGCATCCTCATGCAGGCAGGAGCACAGCAAGCCATAAATCGTAAGAGTTTCGTACAAAGTTATTTACTGTAGCATCGTTGTCATGAGCTGTCTTGAGTGTGACTGTTGACTGTGCACACGTTGCATGTCTCCTTTCATTTTCATTTTCCAGAGATGGTACCCACTGAGGTTCAAGGAGAGTTGAAGCATCTTTACGTAGCTGCTGGAGAGTTATTGAGACACTTCTGGTCCTGTTTTCCCGTGAACACGCCGTTTTTGGAGGAGAAGGTGACTAATGTATCCTGATTTAATTCTTAACAGAATATGAGTCTGGTAATACACCATGTGCATTTATTATGGAGTGTGTTTTAGTTTAGTTGTAAACAAATTCAACTCCATGACGCTCGGATGGTGTCTATTTCTACGTCGCTGTTACTCCTCTGTCCAATTTGATTGGTCCGGCAGCAGATATTTGTCTGAGCGCAATCAGTTTCCAGCGGAGCGACTCCAGACCAACGTTATGTCGCTAAAATTATATGGACAGTTGAAGTCGGACTGGCTTCCACACTGTGACTAATATTAAGTTTATTCAAAACTAACCACACACCTTGTGATTTAAAACATTTGGCCAATAAAGCAGATTCTAATTCCGACAAAAGAAGTGGCTATAAACATACAATTGATTATTGGGATATCTTTGTGGTTTAAAAACATGAAGCACACTTGTCCTTTACAGTGGAGCCAGAAAGAAATTATATATTTCAGATAAAAGAATAATAATCAGCATTCAACACTGATGATCACAGGTTTTTCTCTTGGTCAGTGGTTAGAAACATCTAATTTGCAACTGCTGTAAAAGAAAATCTTCTGGCCGTATGCTGCATCCCGTAAAATGTATTTAACTTTCAATTGTTCCAATTTCTGTCATCTCACATGTTTCACTTAGGTGATGAAGATGAAGACAAACCTGGAGAAATTTCAGATGACAAAGCTTCGTCCATTTCAAGAGAAAATTCAGCGTCAGTACTTGAGTACAAATGTAAGTCTGTGAGGTATTTACAGCGATGCAGAGGCTTTCACCAGGTAGCACTTGTATTAAATGTCTCTAATATTCCCACAGCTCACGGGGCATTTGGAGGAGATGCTGCAGACTGCCTATAGCAAGTTCCACATCTGGCAAACACGTCGGATGATGAGGAAAACCTGAGCTGTGACGGTTTGTCAAAGAGAAGACAAAAAAAAAAAGACATTAAATTGACAAATGACTTGTGAATGTCCTCTGGACTGCTGTGAGGAGACCACAGCCTCATGGAACGTAGTTCACAAGGGCTTAAAGAGGAGGATATAGAGGGATGCTGCTACAACCCCAAATGTTCAACAGAGACTTACTGCATCTCAGTCATGAACATCTGTAATTAGTTTCTTCTTCTTTTCTTTGTGTTTTCTCAGTGGTTGAGAGATTGTTACCTGTGATCTTTGAAACAGGACTTTTAAAAAGGTGTAACATGACCAAATTTCAGATGGAAGTAAGAAAAAAGAAGAGAAGAGACTCAGGACAACAGGTGTGAGACTGCCAATGTGTTTCATCAGAGCAGAGAAGGAGCGCTTTGATGTATGAGGACCCCCCCCAATACAGAGTCCCAGATTATCTGAATCAAGAGGGGAGATGAATATAGCAATACTGTAAAGGCATTTCACACTCGAGTGCATTAGTGTGTGTGTGTGACTCAGATCACACTGTCACTGGTTTGTAATGTCTGCACTATTTGTCTGCACTGAAGACAAAAAAAATGTAACTGAATTAAAGTGAGGCGTAAAGCTTTTGTTCTTTTTGACTGTGGATGTGATTATTAACTCGTATCACATGGGTTACTGGGCTGCTGTGGGTCATTAGAAACTACAGCATCCAGAGATGTGGACGTGTGTTGCTTTTCTGAGTGGTTTCAGCTCTAGTTAATGAGAAACCAAAACACCCTGAGCGGCTGTGGGGAAGCTAGCCCGCTGCCTCCCTCCAGGAAGTGTCCTCACATCAGCTGAGTGGAGCTGTCACGGGTCGGCCGGCTGCCGTCAGTGCATCTTGGGACTGACTGACCTCCCCCCCGACTTTCACCGGAGGAACGCAACACAACCGGGGATGTAAGAGAGACATTTGACGAGGTTTTAACAGGCGGTGACGCTGGACTGTCGTACCGGTGAGTTAATTGGCGAAGTGAAAGCAAACGCCAGGGTTTGAGCTAGCATGTTTGCTAACGTGTTTTTACAAATGGAGTAAGCTTGTGGACGACTGAACACCCCTCAGATTTATTTTAATTGTGTCAAACTGAAATATATATATATATTTTTTTTTTAAAGTCGTGTAGCTGTGCTGTTAAATATCTCTAACGTTCTATCGCTCGTTAGTTTTGATAGAAACGTTAGCATCAGTGTCATCGGACGGGTCTCGTGATGCAGGCTGCCATGAATTGGCTGATCGACTCGACCCTCGGTCGGCTGAGAGCAGCCTCTGATCAATCATTCACTCAGAAATCACAGTCCGTTCTCGGTGACACTCTTAAATACATTATCTGTACAGTTATTTAAAATATATCTGGTCGTAGAAAGTGATTTAAACATTACTTGAACCGCCCGTTGACGGTTATTAACGTTAGGACGTTAACTTCCATTAATTAAACGACCGTTGGCTTCGAGCTAACCTTAGTACTGATTCAGGACCGAGTCTCTGTATTCATTTTGGACGCACATTTGAGCTACTAATACTTTACTTGGGGTATTTTTAGTCCATTATACTTTACCCCTCCACACCGCCACTGTTCAGAGGGAAAAATAAGAGCGAAAAGTCCCTCACTTGCCAAAATATTAGGTACAGTAGTGAAACTTGTAACCGTTAAACAGTCCTGCTCTAAATCTTCCTTCATTACTGTTATGATGTTCAGACTATGTTGAAACGGTGTAAGAAAGGTGATTATTGACTAAAATGAGGTTGTCAAAGTAATGCCAGTTCTTATTTAAACCCCAGCAACCTAACTGAAGATCACATATATATATGAGTGGGGTAATGTCTTCAAGAAACACTACAAGTTCTTTATTTTATTTATTTATTTATTTGTTGTTGTTTTGTTTGTTTTTGTTTGTTTTTTTGCTGTAACATGATGACTGAGAACATTTACAGGCAAAATAATAGAAACACAATTCAGTAGTGCCACAAACCACAGCCTCCAAAATGAAAACACAGTTCAGTCGACATCTCTCCGTTATTTTAAACAAGAGCTGAATACCATAACCTTCACAGAGATAAGATATAGTGCACTGGACTGTTATGTTAAAATGCGTTCAGTTTCACAAGTGTACTCAATGAACTGGCTCGCTTATGTACTTTACCCACAGTAACTCCTCTTGCTGTACAAAACTGAGCTACAGCACTGAGCGTCTCAAAGAAGATGCGTGATTATGGTTTAAACTTGGAAATAGCTACATCTCTAAAACGCTTTTTGCATAGTTAAGGCTTAAATATTGTTAAGGTGACACAAATAACTATATATGTTGCTTGTACTGAAGAATCTGGCGAAAAAAATCGAAAAATCTCCAGATCTGATGATATACAAACACCATGTGATGTCTCTTGGCCTATTATCATGCAAAGATCTAAGACAAGAGAAGATAAGACTGTCTTCCCTCAATAGATATGCTCATAAATTAAACCATTACAAAACGCAGGGTATGTCGGTACTGATGAATAGCTGCAGCAAAAGTCTTGTAGGACGACCCATAAGTGGTTATTATTTTGGGGACAGACCTAGATGACCCATGAAAGTCCTTAATGACGTCAAATTAAATTGCGTTTGGTAGTACAGAGATGTTGGAATGTCACAAGTCCCTTCAGCAGTTTGAGCGGCCTGTTAGTACACGTCCTCAAACTGAAATACGTCCCTGTTGCAGTAGAGTGCTAATAAACAGACACCTTCCTCTTAATTGCTTGTGCCAACTACTATATTACTGAGAGGCATGTACTTTCCAACATTTAGCTTCAAGGCATTCACATCAAGATGTTTCTTTTCACACTATATGGTTGCCGTAACGGTTTATTGTTTTAGTTTTACTTCTGCTTCCTCAAAAATTCATGCAAAACAGGTAGATCACAGCCAAACTGTACTGTCTCATGGTGTATTTTACACAGAGAGGTCTCCTGAACACACACACACAAAAAAAAAA
>JASGAT010382924.1:0-14041 GCA_030220025.1 Chelon auratus
TAACAACATGATCAATGTCATTTCCTTCACCTGTCAGTGGTTTTAATGTTGTGGTTGATCGGTGAATGTTTAATTAATAAATTCATATGTGGTATGTCATATTTTCACAGTATTATTTTGAGATGTCCAAAAGTACGTAGGGAAAGAAAGTGTAAGTCCTTTCCCGGACCAAGAAAATCTAGGCCTTCCTCCCTGTCCAGCTTTGTATCTTGTTTCAGCTTGATACTATGAGTTAAAACAACTTATTAAGTTACATTATCCACTGAAGAAAGCCCATCTAATAATGTCAAATGAACAGTTCCTCACAATTTCAACTAAACAACTACACTGTATTCATATCAGTTGACATTTTAATTGAGACCACTATTGTTTGTGTTTCTACTTAGATTTCTCATCTTGATGACTAATGGCAAGGTTTTAAAGTTCACCTGAACTTCAGACAGATTCATTTTTTCAAAAATTTGACATTTATTTTAAAAGATATTGACAAGATGAAACAAAGGTTGGTATTGACATTTGAAACTACCCTCTCTTAATGCCATTTAGAGAAGAGGACATTAATATTTGATCCACCGAAAATAGCCTCTTTGAAAAACATTCCTGGTAGGGAAACAGGTTCTAAACTCCACCCATCTGATGTTGTAATACTGTGGTTTTAATCCTCTTTTGTAAATCCTTGCTTTAAAGGTATTGAGATTAAATAGTAATAGTTCTGTCTAATTAAAAAATGCAAAAATGGCAGCAGCCTCTACATTTCCCAGTACTAATATCATATCACCCCTCCTCCATCTCCATTGCTTTTTTCAGCTCAAAACTAAAACACATTAGTTGAATGAGCATTGACCACACTAACAAAACTCACATGAACTCCAGTCAATGGATTACTTTGTTGTTATTTTTTGAAACTTAAATATCACAAACTTGTCATGACTATTGGAATCATAGAGAAGAAAAACATTAACATAACTTAATGGATCTGTAATGTTTTACAGTGCAGAGTTTAAAACATCTGTACATTCAGATCTAGGATCTACATCCATGCCTGTTAACTGAACCTGTTTGTCTCGTCTCGCCTCAGGGTGGTCGGTTCCGTGGTCTGACCATGGGGTTCCCTCCGCTCGCCCAGCGCTCCTCAGCCAGGCGCTCCTTCGGACGCTCCAAACGTCTCAGCCTGGCCCGCTCCCTGGACGACCTGGAGGTAGGAGCATATGCGCGAGCACACACACACACACGCACAGGTTAACTCAATTGCCGAGCTGTTACTGTGCTGCTCACGCTGTGTTGTTGTCACATTTGAGCCACACAGGCAGCACTATCGATAATAATAGCAGCTCATCCACACCATACATCCTCATATGGCACATCCAGCCTTCCTCTCACATCACCCTGGCAACACACAGGCATCCATCTTAAAGAACAAGCCTTGTATTTTTAAGTTGCGGATTTGAAGTAAGATCACTGTACACGACTTAGATACTAGGGAATTATTGACAACCGTTTGATAGGTGATACATATCGCACATATTTTCTGGGTGCAGTATGGCTACAGTCTTACAGGAAATATCCTTTTGTTCTACTTTTAGCTTCAAGAAAAGACCTCGTGTCCAGCCTTTTGAGAGCCTGACAACAATAAGCATCTATTCTTGTTGCTGTTATTTTAATATTATAATTGGGGACACGAAGCTCATGATCAATACATTCAATTTTTGCTCTTCTCATTATAGTTTGCGTGTGTGTTGGGAGGACCACAGAAAAGTCCCTCTTTCTCGAGAATATTTCATAACAGTAGATTTGGTTCTCAGATAGAGATCAGAGGAAAGCTAAATATTTCCGCCATTTAGTGGTGAGTGGGGCACTCTGGGAGCAGATAAGCAGATCCCACAGTGCTGCTTCGGCACTGACAGTTTTTTCTTATATACCTTTTTGGCATTTTTCCTTCATTGGACAGAACAGAAGAGAGCAACAGGAAGCATGTGGAGAGAGGGTAATAGTCTGGGAGTCACAGTACATGCCACAGAGGTCCCAGGGTGCATTCAAACCGGAGAAACTGCATCTTAATCTCCTAAAACTGATTAGAAGTAATGTTTAAAAAAAAGAAGAAGAAAATCTTGTGAATGTATTACGCGCCGCAAAATAAAAATCTGTTTGTTTTTGCTCTTGCTTGCATCAAATTAGATTTCCTGTCCACATATTTAATTGTTTTCCAGCTTCAATTTAATCTATAATTCTTCATAATGTTATTCAGCACATTTCCTAGTATTATATTCATTTTCATTTAATCCTCACACAAATATTTACAAAAAAAAAAAAAGATTCATCAGCACTGTGGAATTTCTGCACACTTGAATTGGCCACCATTGTATGAGTGTGACAGGGGTAGATAATCCTATTGCCAGAGCATCCCATGACAGGGTCTCTCTCGCCTGCTTTTTTCTTCCTCAGCCTTCCTACTGCCTCTATTCTACCTTTTTTTCTTCTGGTCGTTAGGCCTTTCTCTCTTTCTGCACATGCAGTAATGTCCACAAACAGAGAGGGCTTTGTGTTGTGAGTGGGGGCAGGAGAAAGAGATTTGTGTGTTTGTGTGTGTGCGGTGGTGTGGTGGTGGGGGTAATGGAGTGTTAGCCTGCACTTCTAATGAGCTCTGATGAGCAACAAGCTGGCATTCGCCTCATTAGTGAGGCCTCAACTCAAAAGGGCATACTGTATATTGACATGCACACACACGCAGGACGGATACGTGCATACATGGTATTACAAATAAGATGCAATCCTGAATCTGTGACACACACACACATACACACACATCCCCAGCCATCTTGTTATCTGTGCTGTTTAAGCTTCTCCAGCAGCTTTCGGCCTCCATGCTGGAGTTGCTGCTGTTGCTTATCTAGCCCTGGATCTGACTGTAAAGCTTAGCCATTACACAAACACACATACTGACACAGACACAAACTCTGCATTATCAGATAAGGCAATGTCTTATGACAGCAGAAAGAGGAAGGAAGCCACAGGCTGGACACATCTGTTTTCCTCCAGCTGTGTGTCTGGATCCTTGGTTGCCTTTCAGTTGTGCAATGAACCTCTTTGCCATATCGCTTCGTTGTGCTGTACGTGCAGCACATGCTTAAATAACACACTAAAAGCATTGTTTGGAAGTACTAATGTTGAAACCACAGAGGGCTATTTCTAGAGACATCCTAGACAAAATAATAATAAAAAAAAAAACATCTTCCCATACAGCTAACCACATTAACCATTTCATGGACACACACCACTGATGCGCATATAAACCATCATCAAGAAGTCCTTGAAGGTTGAGGTCTGAGCTGCACTGAATTGGTCCCAAGTGTGTAAGCTATCTACAAAAGTGGCGAATCACTCCGTGGGAAAATGCACAAATATAATTAACGAACAATTCACACAGCTAGGCTGATTGCGAGGCTGATTGCGGCTGTTTTCCCCATGAGCTGCAGTGTAACCATCTGTGGAGGAAGATGAAATTTCTCTCCAGTGGAGCTCAAGTGATCTTAGAGCCACTTCCAACAAGATCTACAAGATACAGAGGCAGCGCACTCTGTTTTGGAGTAGCTACATAAATCTAAAAGTAATTGGCCTTGGGGGTGTAAGGTGTTTGGTGCTTTCAAATGTGGTCACAGTTTTATTCTCTCTACTGTCAGACCAGGTTGGGAGGTAGATTGCACAGCGGTGCCCTGACACAGATAAGAATACACAATTTATTAACATATTATAGAATACTGACTTGTAATCAGTTTAGTTTACTGCTTCTTTTGCCTTTATTTTAAACCGTTAAATGGAGCGGATGGTAGGGATCAGTGTATGATAACTGCTGTATTTTATACTTAAAATTATTATTAATCTATTAATCGACGCCGCAGTGGTCTCACCTGCATAGTTAACAGCTGAAAGTTGAAGTGAAAAACATTTAACTTTAACCTGAGTTGTCACAGTTACTATGCTGTCCTGTCTGTCGGGTCTGCATGAGGGGGATAAATTTATGAGTGAATGCATGTGTGTGAGACATAGGCCAGGCTCCTCAGGTGTGGTGCATCCCTAATAAGAGCTCAGCTCCATCTAGCAGCCACGTAGCAGAGAAACGCAGCCCACACAAAAGACGACATTGAGGAAAGCCAGTGCTGTGGCCATCAGACTTAAGAAAGACCATGACAGAAACAAGTGTTTGTAAAAAGCTGTGTTACTCTTCTTACACAAGATCTATAATATTATTTGACTGAAGAGTTTAAGTCTTGTTGTTGTTATGGACGCTTTATTTTTATTCTATATCTATCTATCTATCTATCTATCTATCTATCTATCTATCTATCTATCTATCTACTGTATCTATCCACACACATATATATATATATATATATACATATATATATACACACACACACACACATATGTATATGAATGTTGCCCTTTGTTTGTGTGCATGCCTGCCTGTTTTTGCTTTCCGTCTGTGTGACTTTTCCAGCAGCTAATTGATTTAAAGGCCTGATGTGGCCTCTCAGAGACAAATGCAGTCTGTCTTTCTGTCGGGGATGGTGGGAACTCTTAACTGAGCTCACATCAGGGCCTTAGCTATAAAAATACATTCATAACAGTAGTTAAAATTTGGTCACGTCTATCTTGGCAAAATACTCGTTGGTAGTGGTTGTAAATGATTTGAAAGTCTTTGCCAGCCTGCTCTGAATTAAATACTGCCGTATTTTCATAGCTGATTCTTTTGCAGAAGAGATATATGCCGTTGGTGCCACTCTGCATAGGGTTTTGTAATTGAGCCATGTCAGTATTAGATAGGCAATGGAACATTGTCCTCCTAACATCTATTTTGACCTAAAGTCATAATCTGTTTTTGCTTAAGCAAGTAGTCTCAGTGCCTGAACCTTAACCAGTATTAAAAACTTTAGTCCAAAAATGACATGGTAAAATGATGGGGCCCACACAATACATGAACCCCAGCTGTTTCTCTAATCACTAGTCTACAGCAATTAATCAGTTCAAATTAAAATGTGGTAATATTGCTGTAGATGTCCAAATACATTGACAAACACAGCATCTTAGATCATGCAGCTCAGTTGCATTTTTCACGAGACTTTCGTCTCCAACTTATTCAGCTCCATGCTCCTGGAGTCCTGTGTTGAAACAACTCTCAACTCTGTTGACATGATCAGGGTTATTTTTGTTTTCAGAAAGCTTCCATTATGACCACAGACATTACACAAGTACTTTTATTGGCTGAGCAGCGCTAACCATGAGGAATAAACTCATCTCTGTGTGTACGTTTGGTGGAGATTTGAAGATGGCGTTTTTGCACACAGCCAACACCAATGTTAAAAAGTGAAAATAAAGAACTTTCAATTTCCATAAAAGTTTCCCAAAGTGTTTTGGGGCCATATTGTCGAAAAGATTGTGCCACCTGTCTGTAGGTTATTTATCAGGGTTCTATGTGAGTGAGGTGGTGCTTCATTTGCGGTCCTCACCCCTGGGCCAAGCAGAGGACGGGTGGGGGGGCTGTGGAAGAGGGTATTCGGGTGAGTATGTTCACTCTGTGTCAAGGCATGTTAAGGAATGCATCTTCCTACTTAACTCTTGTTGTACACAGCCTGATCAATACAGATAGCAGCCTTAGCCGTCAGCTGGATGATCTTGTCTCGTATCCTCCTGGAGAGTTGCTGCATAGTCTGTTTCTCCCTGTTTTGCTTATATTGTTCCCCCATGATGAATGTCAGCTTACTCCAGACATGCGTGGGGCATACTAATGAGATGACAGAAGAGCACTCAGGCTAACACATTGAACTCCTGATTTTATGTGTGGGTGCGTTGCTTAATGGTAAGGGGTCTCCCTCTGCAGCCGTGCCTACGCATTCGTCTTGAGTTTGTGTATGCGCGCGTCTCTCAGCCCACGGTAGTGTGGGTGGAATAGAAATTATACGAGGGTGGGTGCAAAAGCAGAGACGGAGGAGGGGGAGAGCAGCAGAGAGGCAGGGCAGGGGAGAGAGGAAAGAGGAGGAAGAGGAGGAGGGGGGATGACAGAGAGAGAGAGAGAACGAGAGGGAAGGGGAATCCAGCGACAGCGACGGTCTGTTGCGGTTTGGACATTTGAAAGCCATCAAGATTTTCCACTTGGGTCCCCCTATGCGCGCACGCATATTCAACAGCTGATGACAATGTGCAGTGAGGGGACCTCTCACATGCAGTGCTGAGGATTACTTGTCTCTTCCTTCATGGAGCAGCAAACTTTGAGTGTGGATTCTGCCGCTGATCCAGTGAGTAAACGAGCTCTGTGTGTTTGCAGCTTTATTTGTGTGTGTGTGTGTGTGTGTGTGTGTGTGTTGTAAGCGTGTGTGTTGGATTCATCACACTGACGACTCCCTGGCTTCTATCACATACAACATCTATGTTCCACAATCTGAACAGTTTTGGTCCAAAACTGCTGGAGGGGAATCTGTTAGTTCAGTTGATAATAGATTTAAAACCTTGACACTGATCACTGATTGTGGTGCTTCACACGTACAAACTGAACCAAAGCCTCTGTTTGGTGTCTCTGTTTCATGAGTGACTATAGGTACATGCCAGTCATCCCGTATGTATTTATCCAAGTTAAAATGAATTCAATGCTGTGAAAGTTAAGTTGGGAGGCCTATCTCAGAATGACAGGTCATGTGACCTGTGCAGGCCAATCACCAGGCTCTTTGTGGCTCTGTTTGGTTGAGGGGAAACATGTTTCTTTTCTTCAGTCCAGTAGATCAGTTCAAATGCAGAAACTGGCCAATAAGGAGTATTTTTTTAGAAAGAAAATGTCTGATCTGTCAATGCTTGTCCTCCAGAGTGATGGATGTGGTCTAACAGAAGGTGTATGTATCTCTGTGTGTGTTGTACGTATGAAGTTTTGAGGGAGGGGGTTTTGACACCGTGGTGGAAAGCAGCACAGGACATTATTTCACTGAACACAGTAGTGAGAAAAGAGAGAAGCCAACCCTCTGACCCAACACACACACACACACAGGCATAAAAAACTCATTCATGTTCCAAAAAAAAAGTGAATTAGGACACAATCAGATGGTCGAAGATAAAAACCTGCACACACACACATTTCTTCTTCTTATGAGTGTGTATTCTCACTGTGTGAGTGTGTGTCTGTGTGTGTCTGTGCGTTGTTCCTCGTGATATCCCCTGGGAGCAGAGTGTGTTGGGGAAGGAAAATCAGATGATGAGTTCAGGATCAACACAGCTCCTGTACATGAAACACCTCGGGAGGCCAGGAGTCACATTAGACGTAGCTCCGATTTCAAATACACACAAAGTACTTCTTTTTTATCTTCATCAAGTGCAAGATGGTGCAGTTTACCACATCAGCACAATCAGACTGTGCCTTGTGATAAGTCAGACTTGGTTTTGTTTGCTGAATTCATCTTAAAGTGTAGACAAAATGAAAGCAAAACTCTACCAGTCTGAAGCTGTAATTAAACACATTTCCTGACTTGTGTCTCAGTCAGCGTGTTGCTGAAGCTCTACATGTGACCATTCTTTACGTTATTTTTGAGATGGAGCTTGTGCTACTCATCTAGCACTCAACTGTGCAAGTTACAGTTTACAAGGGCAGCAGCACATGACTCTTTGTCATCTTTGAAAGAGATCTGAGAGTTACCACTTTAATAATTGACTTTTCAAGGAAACTCACAACTAAAAAATAAAAACAGATGCTGTATCAAGCACAAATACTGCCTGGCTGTATTATAAAACATTTCCTCTACTTGTTTGTTACAAATAATTAGACAGAAGCATCTTGAATGACTCTTCAATGAAACACTGGTTCACTGATACATGTTCTCCCCGAATTAAAGTAAAAACCCTGTTGGCTTTTGTTGTTCCTGCTCTGCTCTACACAGTGTCTCACCTAAATGGCACCAGCAGGGGGCGATATTACACTTTTAATGGGTGTAAGAGAAAGAAAAAGAAAATTAAACCATTCTCTGAAGAAATATGTTGTCTTATTGACATAGATGAGCTTCATTTTCATCTGTTTGTTGCAAAAAACACCCGTTGACTTGCACTCCACCTCCACCTTCTGTACCACCTTCTGTCTTTCCCGTGAGCCCCCGTTTTAAAATGAATTCAGTGTGAGACCTAAGCTCCCGTCCTTTTCTTATTTCAGAGTTTGAACTTCTCTAAATATTTCTGTTTGTATCATGATTACTTCTTGGCAATGTTAGATTAGTGAGAAATTCTATTGTTGTGATGAAGTACCTACATTTTTTCCAAGTAGCCAAAACAGACAATCCCAAACTACTGCTTGATCAGCAGTTGCAAAACAAATTTCCAAGACAATTACCTACAGTGTAATGTTATATACTGCAATTTGTTTTAGAAAAAAACTAAACTGTTATTATTTAATGTGTTTGCATAATCCAACCTCAGACTGTTTGCACCTGCAGACATGGAGACAAAAAGCAGTGGCTAGTTAAACAAAGCCAAATGAGGCATGATGGAATAGATTGCTGTTGAGCCCCTTTAATTCACTGGTTAAGTGAACAGATGCAAATATCCTGAGCTAGCTATGCATGTACACTATATTGTTATAACAATGTAAATGCATGTGCTTATCTTAAAACAGTTTTACAGAAATGCTAATATACTACAGAGGCACAATAACTTTGAACATGTGTACCACATGTGTGTCTGCCTCTGTCTGTAACCCTGTTCTGTTACTGTCACACGATATGTGCAGAAGAAAAAAATATTCCCCTTTCATGTTGAACTGGCCCAGAAAACACCATGATCTAACCTACACACACACACACACACACACCACACACATACACAAAGGAAAATATATGCTCGGCCAGACCACAGGAATTAGGTTAAAGAGGGGAGTGAGACATGAGAAATATTGTTGCTCGTCTTCTCTTTCTTTTCCCTTCCCTTTTCTTTCTCCCCTCTCCCTCTTCTCATCAGGATGTGGATTCAGCCAACTTAAACTTTGTTGAATCCCTCTTATCCTGTGTGGCTCCCTACCTCTTCTCTCTTCCCCTGCGTTGACAGATGTGATTTAAGCTGAGCTTGAGCACAGGTTACTTACAGAACACATTATTCATGCTTCTTCCTGGCCTGCTGTAGATCTGTGACCGACCAGTGAGCTGTGCTCTGAAATGGCGTCACTTAGATTTGATCAGTTCGGATTTACTGGTTTTTGTATTTGATGTGATTATGTAGAAAAAGTTCTAAAAACTAGGTTCAAACGGGCAGCCTCTCTCACACTAGCAGCTCTGGTAATTAGTGCTTTGGCAGCGCCTTCAGCTTCAGTGTGTGATTGTGTGTGTGTCTGGTGGTAGTGGGCCGGTGAGGGGGGCTGAGTGCTGGAGCCATCCCTGATGTTGCTATGATACAGGGACGTGGAAGGTTAACATTAACTTTAGCAACAATACGGCACAGCATTTTGAGTTCAATGGCCTCAAATGGTGCTTTTGGTGCTGAAAGGGAGGCAGAGAATGTCCTTTTTTGGGTCAGTAGCCTTTAAAGTGACATTTAAAAAAATCATTTTAGGAACATGTAAAGGACACAGGTCTTCAAATCGCTCTTAATGTATACTGGTTTTGAATTTAAAGGGTGCAGCTGTTTGAGATTGGAAAATGAAGCTAAAACAAACACAACTGGACGCGTTTGAGTTTTCTCAAAGATGTTTCAGTCTCTTCTCTTCTTCAGTTGTGATTGACTGGTGGAGGCTTTAGGTCTGTATTAGATATATCTGTAAGTGGTTCACACTTGAAACTCACATGATTGGGGTCTGTTAATGTCGCAAAACCCACCTGCAATTAGAGGAAACATGGTATATCCACCTTTTTGGATTCAACCTGGGCACATTTTGATAACTAGACTATTTTATATGTTGCTTGACAAATATTTGAATTCCCCAGAACTCCATAGTTTGTCAAATCCAAACTGTAAAGCACTTGCATAAAGCAACAACAACAAACCTTTAGTCTATCTGTGAGTAATTTAAACTGTGCTGAACCAGGTTAAATACACACAGTCATTTGGTGTTTGTGTTGGATACGTGTATAATTGACTCATTACTGTCAGCAAGCCAAGACAGTGGCCTCAAAACAACTGGAGGTAGAAGAGAAGGTGTGAGAGAAACTTTTTTTCTTGCCAAAACAGGAAATTAGGGGGAGCTACTGTAGGCTCAAAGCCATACGCAGAAATTCAATTGCGTTCTTTGTGTGTAGCCTATGTGAGAAAGAAAAAGAGAGTGTGCATGCACTGAAGCAGGCTGTTCTGTCCTGAGAAGTGCCTTTGTTCACTTCAATTGACCTTTTCAACAAACCTACTGAAATTCCATTGATCAATTCAAAGCAGATGTTAGAGATTAAACGTTTCTCACGTTCTCTCTTCTCATCTCCCCAGTGTTTTTTCACGCCTGAAACAAGGAAGACTTTTTAAAGTCACTCTGAATGCTGCAGCATGTAGCTGAATGTGATCGTCTACCCCTGGCTAACTGTGATTTGAACACGGACAAATAGGAGAAGGGTGGAGAGGTGAGAGCTGTGCTGTAGCGTGATTGGCAGGCCGACCTTTGTTCCCTCCCCTTCGTGGTAACTGTTGCCCGATGGGGGCGTGTCACTATGGAAACTGAGCTGTCGGTGCGTCTGCAAGAGAATGGAACTTCCTAGTCAGAGTGCGGAGGATCGAGTGTGTATGGGAAAGATAGTGTAGTAAGAAGGACTTAGCATGTTAACAGCAAGATACGGGACATGTATTTAGTACAAGTTTAACGGATAGCTTAAGCTGATTCTAAGGTGTGTGACTGAAGCATGACTCCATCCAGGTCAGCTGTCTGCCTGAATTTCCTGACCTAGATAGTGTCTAAGGAAGCTCTGCCAGCGTGAGAGAGTGTTTTTTTGTGTGGTTCAGACATGTAGATTGAGCAGCAGTGGGTTTGCTCCTCTTTGAGAGGAGATCAGGATGAGCCTGAGGAAGAGGCTCTCCTTCAAGCGGGTCTGGAACTTCAACACAGTGAGTAGCACGTACACACACACACACACACACACAAGTAGTAGATATGGAGAAAGTGTTAAATTTTTCATCCTTTTTATTGTTGAAGGTGAGACTTATTTGTCTGATACACCAGAGAAGCTGTCAACCATGGGATTCAAATAGTCATTTCCTGATGATAAAAGTCTTAAGGATGTTGTCACAGTGTCGCAAGTGGAAACAAAACATTAAGAGTGTTGTTCCTGGTTGGCAGGCATTCTTTTCGTACCGTGGCTTTAGTTTTTCTTCTGTACAGATAGTGATAAAATCGGAGAAGGATGGAACCAGGAAGAGAAAGAGAATAAACGGGAGAGTGAATGTCATTTAGAGCATCAAGGTGTTGTTATGCTCACTACAAGTGCGGAAGACAGATGGCTGGAAAAGGTGGAGAAATGCACTGGAGGAAAGAGAAATCTATTAGAGGGAGGTAGAACAAAGGGGTGGGAGATAAGAGAGGAGAGGCAGGGAAGTTGAAATGAACAAGCCTTGAAATCGAATGAACAATCTTGTCTGTTGTTAAGAATGAAGGGTCATAGTTGTGGTATCAGGCTATTGAAGTGTGTGTAAAGTGAGACAGGGAGACAGAAAGACTAACAAGATTGTGAGACAGCTGCAGGCTGTTTGTCTTCAAAGCCAGATGTAGTTGGACCAGAGCGGGCGATAGAGAGACAGAAGGAGGGAAGGAGACAGAGGTACTGACTGAGACAAATGGAGGCAGAAAGAGCTTATTTTTCTTCTGGCGTCTGCGAATCATATGGTTTGCACATTTCGCCTCAAATGCTCTCTTATGCTTTGTGTGTTAATGAAAGCGAGAAAGAAAACAGCTGCGAGACAATGAAGAGGTGAGCTGAGTCAGCGCTCTCGTTTCTTGTGAAATTCTCTTAATTTAGCGCGTCGACGGGCAGCTGTCAGGCTGCGCTAGGACAGGGGGTATTCCATCAGATTAGGTTGTGTTTACATCTTGTTCCCGCTCCTGTCTGTGTAACGGCGGTGTGTTTTGGGCAACGAGCCAAGTAAAACAAGACATGTATCACCGGCCCAGCCTTTGAGTCACATCTCCTGTGTGGCTCTATTGTTGGGAAGCAAACATTATCTGCATTCCTTCCTTTCAGTCGGGGTGGATATTGATTCCTGAGTGAGTTGCAGGGATTTATCTCTTTATCCCAGAATTCCAGAGACGGTTTCAGAGAATTTCACTTTGGGAAAAAAAGTGGAGTTTTCAAATATTTGCGGGGACGTTGAAACGGGGAACACATTAGGGGTCATTGACACAGAGTTTGCACATTACTCTGTGTTTGTTTATTAATTGATTTAGTCAATTATGTTTCACAGAAATCCAAAAATTATTTGTGCCAATACATCTCTAGGTAGCTGGGAAAAAAACAACACCTGCGCTGTGTTTTTTGACTCACTTTCACACCATGAGGACCCCAATGGGCTCGTTCACCTCATCCTCTCCTCTCTCAGTTAAGCTATGCTATAGCTAAGTGGTTTCACGGTTGCCAGTCCTGGCAGGATAACTCTGGTTTTCTCAATGGCAGCCCCTATTCACCTCATATTCAAAAGTAAACACACAGGCACGCAGACATTGAAACTGTTGGCCCAACAACTTCCTCCTCAGCTGGAAGTGTGTGTGTGTGTGTGTGTGTGTGTGTGTGTGTGTGTATGTGTGTGTGGACTCGGGAAATCTGTGTGGTGAAGTTAAGCATAGAGTGTGTCATTTGTTCAGTTATAGGTGTGGTCTCTTGCGGCCATGCCAGTGTTTCATGACTTACATATTTCAGTTGTCATTCAGCTCCATGCATGCAAGAGCAGAATCTCATTCCTTACCAAAGGTGGTAGTTAAGTTCCAGTGATGGAGCCAGGAATAGGTTCCTCTGGTGCAACAGTGTTGTCTTTGTGTGTGTGTGTGAGTGCATATGTTATCCCTCACAGTTTCTCCCACAGACATTTTTGTTCACCCTGTTAAGTGTTACTGGCCGCTCTGTGTCTCATCCCATCAAGCTGTCTTTTTCCACCGTCCACCTAGACGCACATACTGCAGCATGGCACCCATCGGAAACCTGAGATTGTTTAAGGAGACTTTTATGGCTTTTGAAATATTAATATTATGATAACTATGAGAATGAACAGCTGTAAACGGTGCTGTGTGTTTAGTCATAGTTTGACTCCAGCGTTCAGGCTTCATAACAGATGACGTATGTCCCACATTTCTCACTAGTCGCAGCTAATAAACTATAGGGACCCAGGCACATGGTGACCAACCACTCCCTACTCACACACACATACACAAACTCAGCATAAACAGACCAGACATGTGGCTACAAGGTGGCATTTTATGTCCCGGGAACTGAAAGCAAGAGGACATAAGGAAGCAGGTTTTGACATGGAGATAAAAATAAAAATAAAATAATCTTTTTAAAGCACACATAATCCAGCAGGTCTTTTTAACACAACTTATTATAAGGCAACTTCTTTTTTTCTTCAGTTGTGTGGCTCCATATCCCAAGGAGCCACAAGTTGCAACAACAAGCACAGACTGGACATTTGATTCAGACCAGGGTGTGTTGTCATTGAGCGTTGTGCAACCGTGTTATCTTTTGTTTAAGTGGGTGTCACGGTGATGTGTATTCATTGTATAACTGTCTACAACGCTTCCACTGTATCAGTATTCAGAGCACAGCGCTTTGTGGGATACCCAAATAACCCTATGGAGTTCTTCACACACTTTGTCTAGGAACTATTTCAGTATCCACTGATGTTTAAATCAGTGGATACTGATTACTGGAGTTGGACTGGATAACATTTGTTCTCATTGGCTTCTTACAAATTGGCAATTAGTCGATTGATGCATTGATATAGAATCAACAACAAGTTTAAGACTTTATGAAGGAAAAAAGCTAAACATTTGGGGTTTCCAATAATTTGGGGGTGTAAGAAATTGTAAGGGTCATCTTTATCTGTTTTATAGACTCAGCTATTAATT
>JASGAT010382927.1:2456-19639 GCA_030220025.1 Chelon auratus
GTTAAGGAAATACAACAGAAGCGATAAATAATTTAAACAAAAAAAAACCAAAACAAACAAAAAAAAAGCACGCCAGATGTCCTTTAAATATGCTGCCACAAGTGATTAGACATCCCTCATGTGCTTTGCGTATGGAAACCCGGTTCTGAAACATTCTTGTTCATCCAAAACCAAAACCAAAAAATGTTTCATTGTAGGCCTGCTCCCGGTCCAGTCAACATTTGCTCTGCAGAGTCATTGTGGAGAGACCTCGTTTGAGTTAAACAACAGATGAGATGCATGTGCTCTGGAGTCAGTGTTAATAAACAGCTCCCACGCTTTGCTGCGGGACCGTGTGGTGCACGGTTCCAGGGTGCTGTAGGTGTGAACCCTGCTGGTACCAGTGGTTGTTATAATCCTCCAGATACGGCGGCGAAGAGCTGTGCGTCGGCTGCGGCACCTGAGGTCTGCTGATCGGGGTGTTCTGAGGGGTGCTGTTCTCCCAGACTGCTGGGGAGGGCGGGGAGTTGCAGGCCATGGAGTCGCTGGCGTTGGGACTGTGCTCCAGGGGGACCTCGCCGTTTTTGTACAGCTTCTTGAATTTAGACCTCCTGTTCTGGAACCAGATCTTGACCTGGAAAAGGAGAGTAGGCTTTAATTGTAATGCAGCGCAAGATTAAAACACTGAGTTTTTTTTAAAAAATGTATTAATCGTTTATACTTATTTCTAAATGCAAATAAATGAACAAAACTCAATTATTGTTTAAAGGATTTTGATTATTAAATAATCAAAGCAATACGGAAATCCTGTCTGCCGTGCGTAATTACGCATCAAAGTATAATTACCAAGCAAATTACTGGCCATATTTGGAAGCTCTAATTCACGTGACTCTAAAGTATTGATCAGAATAAATAAATCAGATGCCACATTCGGCTTACCTGTGTCTGAGTGAGGCCGAGCTGCGCCGCAAGCTCCGCTCTCTCGGGCAGGGCGAGGTACTGCGCCTTCTGGAAGCGCCGTTGGAGAGCAGCGAGCTGGTAGCTGGAGTAGATCGTCCTCGGCTTGCGAATCTTTTTCGGTTTTCCGTTCACCATGCGCACCTCGGGCTCTGGCTCTTCTTTCACTGTAAACGAGAACAAAATGTCAGCATAAGGACAAGAAATCGAAACTGTTAGGACTGCTTAAGTAATGTGGGTAAAAAAAAATGTGAGTAAAAATGTTAAACGTGAGAATATTTTATCATATTAAAGTGGGAAAAAAAATATTCTCAGTTAAAAACTAAAGTATGGACACATTTTTAAAACACCAAAGACTCAAATGAGCTACCTCCATTAAATTATTCAGGCTAAATAATGCTGTCCAAATATGACTTAAGGCCAAATTGACATTTCAGCAAGCCAGGGGTAACATTTAAAATTAATGGAGTGAATATTACTTCTTTGATTAAACCATCATTGTTTTATGAGCACCAGTTAATGTTTGGCTCCTTCACGGTCATGCTGCTAAAACCTGACATTAACACAAGGCAGTAGGCTACCACTGAATAAATGTTAGTCTTTACCTCTAAATATACGTCAAACGGAATCTGGATAACACTGGTCTTACATTTACATCTCTCAATTCTTAGACAATTTGCCTCCAAACATTTCTCTGAAACTTGAAATTAAACTGAAAATAGAACTGAAATAAATTAAACTGTGATGACTCTGATTTTCACGTACAATCAGGCGTTTATTTTTTTACAAGACTGCATTTGGTCCAACGCGTACATTACTCTACTTTTGGCGTTATGGTCACCTGAGATAAACACAACGTAACATGCGATTATCTCGACATTTACCTGAGCCCGGCGGTGAGGCCTGCAGGTGATCTCTGTTGTAATGTCCGTACTGTCTGTAGCTATTCGTGTAGGGGTATTCAGATTTGGTGGCGTACGCTCCAGCAGCTCCCATTCCGTTCAAATTAAACTGATGGTGGTAAGAGTTCATGGGCTGTCCGTACGGCTGACTCTGATAATATTCGTGATGGGCCGTCTGTCCGCTGTAGTAGCCCATGTCCGTCACCGAAGACTCGGGGAGAGTAGGAGAGTCCTTGGAGCTCGGGTGGCAACTCATAGATCCGGGAAGATCGGTCAAAATACTCGCAATCTTCTTCTCATACGTCTGCCCGGCGCTCATGGTGAAGCAGCCCTCCAGAATAATATATTTTTTTTAAAGTCCACTGATGGATTGTTTTGCTGTGGAGTGTACAAAGAAAAAATCGCAATAGAGGAGTGCTGTGTGCGCGCTCTTTGAACGCACGGATTGTACTGAGACTGTAGTCCACCGAAAGTCTTCGAGCTGCAGAAACTTGGTTGTGGCATTGCTCAGTGCCTGTGACACGGAGTTATAGAGAGCTGGGCTGGATGCTGCCCTCCCATTGGCTCCACTGTTTCCCCCCCTTTGCGCTCCGGGCGAAGTCGTGGTGAAACCCAGCCTTCAGCCATAAGCGCCATACTCTACTGCCCTGAGTTTTTTTTCTTCTCTCCTTTGATTTGCATTTACCTGTTCGTTTGGTGAGCATGCAGTTCTGAAGGCCTTTAGGGACCGTCAGTCCAAAAACACAACAACACCCGTCTCTACTGACTGCACAGTGGCACCATGTTGCAACACTATAGCAGTACGGAGCTTTTCCAGAGACTAATCCCGCAGCCAGACCGTCTCCTTGATGTTTTATGCAATGTTTTCTTAACAGTGCCTAGAGATCACACTTTATTCAGGCCATTGAAAGACTGCCAGCCGGTCCCCCACTGATGCCCATTGTCATTCAAAGGTTCTGGCGGACAGTGAACTTTACGTAAAAGAGATAGAAGAGATAGGTAAAAGACTCGTTCAGCTGATGCTGCCTGCGGGCAAATACCTCCACGCTGTTCGTGTTGTGAGTGTGTGTTTATGCAAATCCGATCAGTGTTAGGAGATGAACTGTACCGTGTCATGGTACACAATATTTAAGTAAACAAGTTCCCAGTAAATGTTTTTTTCCTGTCAATTAATTTTTAGGATTTTTGTTTTTAAAAAAACAAAAACATTATATACACAACCTACATTGCACCCTTTCAATCTGTTATAACTAATTAAACATGTCCATGGTGTTTTTTTCCCTCCAGTTTGGTTGCCCTCTGTTGAAAACACGGTGCACAGCGCCTCCTGGTGCCTTCATTTGTAAATGCAACTTTAATGTTCCCCTGCCAAATAAATAATAAACGGAGATTCACTCAGCTCAAGCTGTATAATAAACTGTATTTTGAAGTCCTCGGTCTTCT
Organism: Chelon auratus; assembly: GCA_030220025.1. Classification (NCBI taxonomy): domain Eukaryota; kingdom Metazoa; phylum Chordata; class Actinopteri; order Mugiliformes; family Mugilidae; genus Chelon; species Chelon auratus. Next base: position 5,738 of record JASGAT010382927.1, read on the forward strand.
TTGTAAAAATGAACAGTTTGCACAGAATGCAAGCTCAAGTCTTTTTTATTTTTTATGGTTTTCTTTAAAACCATTCCTTTGGAGCACACCATGGCTGATACAATAGCGCCCTCTTTCGGTCAAATGAATCAACACAGTTATGTAGTTTTATAGGGTCAGTTCACGAAATTCACCAAAATTTGAACACAATTAAAAACAAGATAAAACACTGTATCTTGGCAGAAAGCTCTAAAACTTTTACAATTAGCAACAGTAGTTTGATTTCCAATTCAACTTTAGTAAAAAGACAACTGCAGCCATACAATAATAAACTCATCATCTTACAGGATGTCAAAGGCCAAAGAGAAGAAGTGGGTGTTAAGAAGTGACTTAAAAACAGACAGAATATGCCCGTCTGATGTGCGGAGGCAAATCATTCCACAATGAATGCAACAGGAAAAGCATGGCCCCCTCTGAGCTTCCCTTTGGTCTTTGGAGCACTCAGGAGCAGCTCATCAGCTAATCCGAGAGAGCGGGTGGGTGCATGAAGGTGTAGCAGGTCACAGAGGTAGGACATGAAGATAACATTGAGGGATTTAAAAGCAAATAAAAGAACTTTAAAATGGATCTTAAAACGTACGGGCAGCCAGTGGACTGAGGCTTAAATGATTTGCCATTGACCGATTTTTCTACCTACTTGTGTAGATCATACTTATATGTTTATGTTGCTTTGAACAGTCACTTTTCATAGACAGGCAATTCGTTACACTGTAGGTCACTTCACAGTTACACTGCTCAAAACAGACTTAATCCTGATTGTTAGGAGCAGCAGTTTTCTATCGTGTAAGAGACAGAAATCTATCTGTTTACATTTACAGAAAATGTCTAAAGCCCAAGTGAGGTAAAAAAAAAAAAAAGAAAAAAGAAAAAAGAAAAGAAAGAAAGCAACCCATACCAGCTACATATTTTAGCAAGTCTGAAAAACACTGTGCAATTTTCAAGCTTTTTTATAAAGCCACAATCTGTGGTTTCATCGAGCTGTTAGAGCACGTGTTAAGTTAAGACCAGGTTTGAACTTGCACAGGAAATGTTTCAGCAGAAAATAATAAGCATAGGAATCCTTTTTAAAGTATACCTGTCAGTGTCATGTGACTGTAAAGGGCAAATAATGTGAGCTCTCGTTTAATTGTGAAATTCTCGGGACTTGTAATATCACAGAACATCCAGTAGATGGTGCTCATCTCTTAAAATTTATTGTCGCGGTGCTGGCTTTTTCTGATACACACGTTTGGGTTACATGCATGGACATTAACTTGACATAATGCATTCCCCAGCCCATTAACCTAACTTTAAACATCTCTAAGTGGCTAAGTGGCTAGCCCCATCCCTATCCTAACTGTAAACTTTACCCTAAAATCATATATCAATAAACTCTAAGGACGACATGGCCCCAGGTCATCAGTCTTCCACAAGAGTTTGGCCCATGTATCTTAATAAAAACAAGCATGCACACACACAAAGGGAGGATGCAGCTTGCTGTGATGTTTTATGTTGTTTACCGTAACTGGAATTGGAGGCTTCCCTACTTTATATTGATAACAGTTTTGAGTTGTTTGTTTCTTTTCTTCTTCTTAAAAACTTCAGGCCAGTTGAATGACTAATTTTGGAAGAAGTCCGTACAGACACTGCATTCTGATATTGACATGTTGTGTCTATATATACAGTGTTAAATTAATTATAGGTTTACAACAACAACCAACAACAATCCTTGTTGCTAAGACTGCGGAACAATACAGTTTATTAGCAGGGATTCCCTGAGATGTTGCAGAAGCCAGACTCTCTAACCAGCCATGTTATTGTTTTCTTTGATCGACAAATGCCATTCTAAAAGCCAGGGAGAGGAGAGACAGTATTCACATGCTGTAAGAGAGTGTTTAGGTGGTCTGAAGGTCTAAACCAGATAGTCAAGTCTCTAATACATAATTCATCTTTAGTTGATTTATTCTGCACATGGCCACATGAACTACATATGTTTCCCAGCCAGTCAAGCCTTCACAACACAGTAACACGAGACTGCACTCAGACAGTATGTTTTGTACTTTTCTAATGCAGTGTGTAAAAGTGGAACAGCTGGCGTCGGTCCAACACAGTACAAAAGCTCAGACCATGCACGGAGAAAATCCCGCAATTACAGCCTGGGTTAGGTCTGATTGCTGACAAGGTTAAAAAAAAGAAAAAGAAAAAAAAAAAGGAGTATCTTTTGTGCTTTACATTACAAATGGGGCAATTTTCCCTATGAGAAAGCAATTTTTTTAACCTTCTTGAGAGTCGTCGGCGTGATTAAGGGAGACCCCGTGGGCCAAAAAGAGCAACACTAATGAGAGTGACCCTGACATGCAATGTATGCAGGAGAATCAAAGAGTTGGGTGAACGTTATCAGGACCTTGATGTGATGACATGAGCTCTGCTTATCAAAGTTTCACTTCAAGTACAAGCAGTATTGATATCTTTCCTCCAGGCTATTGCTCGCTGGTTTTTCAGTTTGAAAATACCAGGTTCAGCATTCCAGATTCAACTGAGTGTCCTACAGTATTATGAACCCCTCGAGACAAATGCTGGACATTTTTCATCTTTTCTCGTGAACACTTTCAGGAAGCATCCCTACAAGGGAAAGACAGAGTTATACAGTTATTACCTACTGTTCCATGTGTGCTAAAGGGACCCCTATAGCAACAGTGGGAGCTATATTTAATCTCCTACATGCATAAACAACACAAGGGTATCCTATCAGTAACGTGCACATAATCCCACATGCGCACACCTACACTGTGGAGGATGTTTAGATTTTAATAATTACAAAGGGGGACCGTGACACCACAAAAACAAACTCCACTCATTGCTTCCTACGCCCCCACAGCCATCAATGCAATTTCATCTCCCTTTGAAAACTTCAAGGCAGCAGCGAGGAGCTCCTGGAGATAATGAAGTGCCACAGGCCACTTTGTGCTGATGTGACTGAACGGTCAGCTCCCTCAGGGGTTCAGCGCTCTCTCGTGAGGGGGAGACTTGGAAGTCTATTAACTCTCTCTTTCTCTCCGCCTCTCCCTCATTTAGTTCTGATTAGAGATACAAAGACTAAATGATAATGAGGCAAAGACTTAGAGACATCTGTGTGTGCAGCCACAGAAAATATAATGCCTTTTATTTACACTGCCTTTTCATGAGTGAACTCTTGTCAGCCTTTTCTCAGAACGTTTCCAGCAGGCCTTTTAAGTGCATCTCTGCAAAATGCATTATCCAGACAATGACTAAATGCAGTATAACAGCACAAAGAGAAACTCAAGGCCATTTAAAAATTATAGTATTTTGGTTGCCTTGATACTGGCAGAAGGTTTCAGCGCTCCCATCCCACCGGACTAAAAATACTCGACTGGATCCGAGATCTTTCTGGAACAAATGATCGTTCCAACTTCCCAGTGGTGTTGTAAGTTGGCTCAGCCACATGGAACTGAGGCCCCGCTGTTCTCAGGCTGCTTCACACCAGGACAGTTGTGCAGAGGTGGTGCGTGTATGTGTGCAGTGTATTGGGACCAGAGGAAGAAGCCCAGGTAAAGCCTGGGTAATGTGTTCCCAAGGGGTCCACAGCTGAAAAATAAGTCAAAGAGCTAATGGAAGACAGATGTGGCCAGATGTTAAAGGGCATACCCTTTTCCCCAAACACACATGCACACACAAGTAAACATATCCAAAACAGTTTGTAAAGTTAAAGGCTCCCCTGCACAATGTCTTCCACCCACACTAGTTCTTCTGTGAGCTGAGGGATGGAGTGAATCCACTGCTATTGGCCATCTGCTGACTTTAATTGCACTAATGACTCTTGTCTCGTTGCTGTCACGCTGAAGACTCAGCAGCACACTTCCTTTTAACATCAGACTCCGTCGTTCTTCCTGCAGGACTCCACTTAGATTGCTACAGGTTATTTTTATTACTATAGTTAATTCCTGAGTGTATTTGTTCATTTATAACCACACTGTGTAGATTAATCCCCTCAATGAAATCTAACTAATATCTGATACTACCTTCAAATTGAACTTTTGAAGTCATGTACAGCAAATGCTCAGCATTTAAGTGGAAGCCTCAGCCCTTTAACCCTAACTCTAACCCTAACTGTTGATATAATAAAAAGTTCAGGCTGCAGGAATTTCAACATTTTCCTCAGACATATAATATCTATTTGACTAAATTCTCTTCCCTCCTCCATTACTGAAAAAAGCCAGGCAAGGGACCAGCAGAGAAAAATAACTGGTCAATGTTTTTTTGAGGCATTCTGCTGAGAATATATGAAAACTAGAAAGCCAGTGAGCAAAGATACTGAAAACGATAAATAGTTGAAATTGTTGCTGCCTTCAACCATCTTCACGGGGAAAGTTTAACCAGCCCCCTCTTGTGCATTCATCACCTTTTAAGTGGAAAATGGTCCAAGTTAAGGAGTTGGGGCGTGTTTGGTGATGTTTTGGCAATTTAGGACTGCAATTTAGTTGTGATTAGCTTTGTTTCATAATTTTATGTCTGTAGAAAATGACAATATTCCCAAAGGCCTCATTGTTTCCTTATGCCTTTGCATTTCCTGCATTAAGTTACCTTGCTTGTTTCTTGCTTCCTAAATTACCTCGGTGGCTTCTACTTGGCTACAATGACTGCCTTATTGCGCCGTTATTTTGACTTATGGCTGATGGTTCCACTCGGACGTCAAGCATTTTGTGTTCACATGTTCCCATGTCACAAGCTCACATGCTCAATTTGAAGGCAGCATGCAAATGGACAGAAGAGTTAAAAGAGCTGAGGAAAACGGATGAATTACAGTTAAAAATACTTGTTGAACTTGTTGGCTAAATGGAAACCAAAAAAAAAAAAAAAAGAAAAAAGTAATGGATACACAGGGGAACTTTATCTCAAATGGATAAACAATTGATGCTAAGAATAAAATAGGCTAACTGGAGAACAGTTCAATTCATTGTGTAACTGAGATTTAACGCTTAAGATTAAAAAAAAAAGCAAACAGGAAAAGTTCAGTTCAGTCGGTAGTCAAACACTTGAAAAGGTTAATGAATTGTTGAAACTGTTTCTACATGGAAGTTGCCCTAAATATTTCTAAAGTGAAAGTGGTGAAAAATAACAGTAAATGAAAAACTGCTGAAATTATTATTTAAAGTGGATCAGTTCAAACACTTATGGAAAATAATGGAGAATTGGGAAAACATTCAACAGGTAGCTTGAAAGTTGAAATAAGAGCAAATGGTGACTGATATGTGACGCCTTTCTACAGTAGTTTACCTGGTTCTGCCCTCACCACAGTGGCACTGCTTTGATACCATCTTCAATACATGTTGTCCCTTTTCTCTTGCCTCATTATGTCCTGACTCTTCAATAAAAGCTATCAATAAATAATGGTTATGTATATCCAAAAACGATTTATCATCCACTCCAGACCTCCGACTGCTTCAACAATTCTTCAGTCTTTAGTACTTTTTAAAAACAGGGATCTAAACAAACAACCTCTTGGACAGCCGGCCTCTGACTTGAACTGCATTCCATGTTAATCAGCCTTTGAAACATTGCACTGCGCTAATTTGATCGGTGTTGTCCAGCTGGAGTGTGAGCTGTGCCAATACCAGTGAGCTGGACAACCGGCAGCCTGACAAGTCACTGTTTGTGTGTTCTTCTATATACATAGAAAGATGTGATGTTTTCATCAAGATGCAAAGTTTGCATACTGTTTCCTTGCTAAACTTTGGGGTTTTTTTTGTTTTGTTTTTTAACTTGTACCACATCATTTAGTTCCTCTGGTGTCCATGCTTCTCTCTCAATCCATCATGTCCTACTAGTCCTCTCTGTCTTTCCCATTTCTCTGGCACCAAATCCAGAAGCTGCTCAGAGGCATCTGTGCAAGTGTCCCCGTCCTGGCAACGCCAGGCTTGCTGACAAGAATGCATCTATTCTCTGGCTCCACTTTGCCAAGAGTGGATGAGTAAGAGCAGCCTGCAAAAACAGCTGTTCAGAGAGCGATCAAAAGAAAGAGAGGGACTTCTTTGATTACTACCTCTTTGTTCACCTTGCACTCAAACTTTTCTATACACTGGGGCCACATTGAATGGGCTGTAAGCCAAAGGAATTCACAGGGATATGCTTGTATCTACTACTGGTATTTTAGAGCCACCTGCTGCAGCAAAGTTCCAAACATCACTTCCCACCAGGAGTCATTTAAATTAGAACATTTGCAGATATCTTAGTTTCCCATGACTCCTTGTATCCACAATCCAACCGGTCCAGCAGTCCCTTCACCCCTTTTGTGATGGACTCTCACTACAGAGTGAATATGTAGCCTTAGAGATGGCTTCAGTCTTTAGGTTGAGATTTCCTCTCCCAGGATTCAGGCAGGAAGCTCCGCCCTGATTCAAGCATGTTTGTTTTGTCTCAGGCTGAAACGCACAGACTAGATGAAACTGCTCCCTTCGATTTGCTTCGATCTCCAGTAGATATGCAGGAAAGATGCATCACCTAGATCTCAAATCTAGTGTTTCTAATACATTTTTTTTTCTCAAGGCTACAGCATGTTAAAACAGTCACAGCAGATATCAAGAGACGTATTTTCGCCTAAGGCTGGGTTTCTTCTTAACTTAACTCTTTGCATAAACATCTCAAAAACATTTTTTTTAATTCTAACATTCTGTAAAAGGTAAACTTTTAATTCTAAAATCAAATGGTTTAAAGTTCCAGACACATGTGAAAGTCCTGACATCCAGCATCTTTGTAAAGGTGTTTAACATAAACCAATTTCAAATGCCCAATTTCAACTCTACTCAAACACCCTTGACTGGAAATCTTTTGTGTGAGGGAAAATCACAGAAAGGGCTTGTGTAAGACATCCACCTAGTTATTTGGTGGGCTTGTTAACACAGTATAGAGAGATGTCATTTCACCAGGCATGTCTGAGCATGGCCGTTGTTGGGAGTTCCTGTTCTTCCCCCTTTTCTTCAGGAATGGACACAAAACCTCCACAGTGTGTTCTCATACTCAAATTATAAACTGGCAGCAATACCTTTATATCTTATGCGTCAAAATGAATCAGTCAGGTTATAAAGTCAGGTTGAAACAAAGCGCGTGAGTGTGTTAGTTTCTGTATTTGGCCTCAGGATGTGAGTGTCCTCCCTTCTTTCTCCACTCCCTTGTCTCCTGTACAGGCATTTATACTGAATCTGGTGTCATCGGGCAAGTGATAACAACACTAAGTTTAATCTGAAAAAAAAGGGATACAGTACACACCATGGACTGCTCTGTCCAGAGAATGAATTCCCAAGCAAGGAAACTTGCACCTTGGGATACTTTGCTTAGTGGCATGTGGATAGACTGTGGAGTAGCTCAGCTAATATGAAAAAAAAGACAATAGTTGTTAGCTAAATAGCTAATGGAACAGTTAGCGAAAAGTAATACACGATCACTTGAACATCAGCCATAGTCGGAAGTAATATGTTTTTGGTTTGTCTGTCCGTCCATACTCATATTTCAAAATCACCCTGAATACATTTCTCCAAATTGAATGCCAACGTTCACTTGCAGGATGCTACTGAAACGTAGTGGCCAAATGTTAAACTTAAAGGTTTTTTTCTTTTAATGAGCACAACATGTGCTAACCACGGCACAATTTCCCAAACGGCAACTTGACTCAGTTGGTAAAGGGATACAAATACTAGATGATAATTCTAGTTTTTCATAAAAATGGTTATCTTTAATGTTGTTACCACCCACAGTGTTGCAAACCACATTGTGATGGACAGAGCCCCTCAGACAGGCCTCTTTGTATTTGCCTTGCTGCTGAGTTCCTCTCAGTGTCCCTCGCTAATGAATGGACATTTAATGATCTGAGAGGGCTATTCAATTGAGTGGAAAATGTGCAGGTCTGCAGAGTACAGCTCCACTTGTCGTACGGAACAAAGAGCCCGGCTCTGTATTCACACACAGTAGAGAGTGACGGAGCGGATTCACACACTGGCACTGAGTTTTTAAGGACCAAGTGATATGCACTACCTTTCAAGGACATTTCAAACCTAACCCATAGCTGTATATCCACATTGAACATCCTTCTAAAGTAAATTGTCGGACTGAACTGCTAACTGAGAAAACTCTTTCTCATTCTCAAGAGTTTAATAACACTGAGGCGGCTTCAGCCCCAATCAGATCTGAACCGTCTTCCAATCTGAGTCAATATTAACCACAGGTCTGTCTGTCAGTAAAACAACACATATGTGTTTAATGAAAACCCATCCTTTTATGTTCCAACATTTATTTGCAGGTCATGCAAGTCATAAACAAAACGGCACAATGTCGTCAGAGAGCATCCACAGCAAACAAGCGATCAAAAGAGAGCAGAGGGAAAAAAATCTTCAATGTTTGTAGGAAGGCTAACCAGTGAAGTTGGGGTCAGGTATCCAGACGGCCTATATGCTGCACAGACAGGAAGGAGGCTTTATGGGGAGCAGTGTAAATCATAGCAACTCACTTTACCACAAGAGAGAGAGAGAGAGAACAAGCGATCTGGTACTGAGCCGGCATTGTGTTTACAGGTCAGATTTACTGCATATATCCTCCAGATTGTGTCATTACTCAATGGTCTGTCCACAGAATTACATTAGGCCTGGTCACAGCGCCATGCATGAGATTTACTGCTCTGTGTATTCACCTATTATCCAGGGAGAAGAATAGTGAGGCTGTTAAGAATTGGATTATTTGAATGTAGATAGGAATATCATTTGGACGTTTGTCAGTGCGAGACAATTGTAAGCCAATATTCCAATCCTTTCATGATATATCATTTAAACTGCTCTGTTAACTGGCATCAAGTGTATCTGGATGTGTGTGTTTCTGCTTTGTACCTATAAAGGCAATGCGGCACTCGCTGTCTCTCTGTCCCAGAGACAGATAGCTTCTCCTTTAGTAAACACAGCAGACAAGTGACAGTGTGAACTTCACCAGGTTGTTATGTATCAAGTTCTGAGTTAATGTGTCCCACGGGAGGAGGGGAAAAGTCTCGACTAAGGTGAAACGTTCTTGTGACCTTTTTGAACGCGCACAAGAGCCAATCCTAATAGCTGGTGTGGTCAGAAGGAAAACACAGTGAGAGCCCTGTTATGATTGAGCCCTGGCTAAAGGTCAAGCGGGTCAAGCTGGTGTCACTCCCCGGAGAGATAGCCCCTTCACCTATGCGCTCCCTAAAGATCTGTATATTCTGGTTGACATACAGCTAAGCCGGACTGGATGAATAATAAATGCATAGTTTTAGCTATTTTTGTTGGGGTTATTGCTTCCCTATCTTCCAGACTGAGAGCTCATACCCAAGGTTATCAGCCCTCTGGGCACGGTGCCATATCAAACCCAGCCTCCCCTCAAACATTTCTGTCTCCTGACTCCTCTGCAGAGAATTGTTCATTCAAACAAAAGCGTCTCTACGGCAGAGGAAGGAATGCTATATCAAGAAACTCCTTTTTAATGATTAAACACACTGGAGAGTGTACGACCGTACAGCAAGTGTTTAAATTTCATTTACCCCTTAATAATTATTAACGCTATCATACATTCCTGCGAATTTCACTGCGAATGCAATTTTGCCAGGGAGAGTTGAAAAGCTGTGAAAAGCGGCATCTGTTGTGGTTGTTTGTGATGTTTCTGCTGAGAGTGATTTGTCTAGCTGCTTCTGAGTGCTTTAAAAACTGTCAATGGGTGGCAGGAAGAACAAACTACTCAGCTCTAAGTGCATTTCTAGCAAGTTATAAATTCCATTACGAAAATGCCCACCTCTAATATTTGGGAAAGCGATCTGATTCTGGGAGTTGTTTACATTTCTTTGTGGCATGACAGTTATTTATCCAAGCCAAACAACTCTTTAAAAGAAAAGTTTGACAATGCGTGATGTACGCTTATTTGCTGTCTTACTGAGACAAATACTACGCTCATATCTGTATTTTAAACTGGAGCTAACAGAGGAAATAACTCTTCATACCAGTAGTTGGCACTAGTCTGTATTCATTATTTGAAAGGGGAAACTGGAAGAGCTACTATTAGACGCTAGTGCAAATAGGGTCGCTGGCACGTTTTGTGTGTTTGATGCATGCCCATGTATGAGGATGTCTTCACGGCATCCGGCTCTAGCTGGGAATCAATACTGTAAGTTCTCTCTTTGGTCACAGTGCTCGGAACTGTGTTCACAACTGAGAACTAAACTGGTTCTCTGTTGGTTGAACAACCGTATGTTTATTTTTGATTATTGCTCATTTGTTCTCCTGGATCCTGCCGTTGTGAGACTAACAGGACGTTTCTGCCCATGCCAGAAAAATAGTCTAGCATCCCTTGAGTAACCACAAATAGTACTTTTTCCAGCTTTTTGAGACATTGATTTCAGGAAGGACAGAACCAGGTTAACTGCTTCTTCATTTCCACTTCTAATGCTAAGGTGGCTGTCTGCTGGCTGTAGCCTTGTCAACCTATTCCTCTAACAGAAAGAAAAAGAAATCCTGTTCAATGTCTGGAGTCTTGTATTAATAACATGAGTTTGTGTAACAGCTGTTTTGTTCCGACAACACAGTCACAATTTCCCGCTGTCTCCCATCACTCTATCTGAAAGCTAATCTGAAAAACAGGTGCCACTGGACAGTGGGAGAGTGTTCGGAGCCACTCCTTTCTCCTCAGGCCACACATTCCTACACTTAGGCATGAACTGGAGACTTGACAAACATCAAGACCTTGCGTGGGTCCCAAACCCCTGCTGCATTTCCTTCCTGCCACACACACATACCCCAAACACTTACAAAGCGTGTGGATTCAGACATACAGCCCCCACACTCAGATGAGCATATACTCTAGAATATTTCCATATGTGCATTCTGTACATATGCATGGAAAACCTCAGCCTCAACGCTCCCACTCCTAAATGAGCATTTTGACAGATTTCATAACAAAAACAGGGAATGCTCAATGAAATGCTCAAGCCAGTTCTTCCATATTATATATTTAGTACAAACATGGAGTATGCAGTCCAGTGGTGGCTGATGAATCTCAAGCTTAGGAAGGGAGGATCCTGGAGGATGAATATTTGATGTCTAAAACATATTTTTTTTTCCAGTGCATCATCCCTCCTTTCATAACATGAAGTCAAAACGACTGGTAGCTAATAGCCAGTGTCAGTTGATACCTTGCTGAACATTTGTTAGGAGAGATATGGCTAATGTGCCTTCATTATGGGTGCAATCCCTTTCTATGGAATCAGGGCAAACAGTTGACAAGATTATTCCTGAAAAAAAGCTTAGGAAACTAAATGGCATGTTATTAGATTTTGCTCATGTATAATTCATATTTTGTTGTAAAATTAGATTTTATTTGTGCCAGACAGCTCAAGTTACAAGAGGAAAATACGGAGTTCATTGTCTTTTGTCTCTCCGGGATGTGCGCAAGTTCACTTGATATCTTGCAAAAGTGCCAAAGAACAGCCCAAGGTACAACAGCGCTGTCATAAAGAGCATGTGTTTGCTGTGTGTGGTGGTTAAATATAAATATAGGTTTCTGGGGCAAATTCACGGTAGATTATGTTTTATTCCTGTGAAAGGTCATTTGAGCCCGGCGAGGGTCCTGGCTGGTGTTTAAACAAATCACACTGTCTTCCACAGACACAGCACTCGGAACATACTGGCTTCATAGCAACTCCTAGCTCCATGGCAACGGTCAGCTTGGCCTTCACCGTGCAGCGAGGACTCAGTGTGAGAGCGTGCTGTGTTTAATACTCAACTAATGTCCTGCTCTGTATGTTATGCTCTCCAGGCTTGTTAATGTGGATTAATATTCATAGAATTCAACATGAGGCTGGCGTCTGGTTATTATGAGGCCGCTGTTCTTAAAAAAAAAAATTGCTTACAATGCTTATAAGTCCGTACTGTGCAGTTCTCCCAGTCTACCCCAAGCCACTGCTTCGAATTTTTACACAAAGCTTATTGAGCTCGTACAGTAACAGTGTGTTCAAGTAAGAGCGTAATGGGCGTATTATGGAGCCTGCTGATGCACTCTGTCTTTACATTTCTCTCTCTCCACAACAGCCAGTCAATTTCTGTTATCACACATTCACATCAGGAACTCCCCATCACTCGCCCACCACATCCCATCAGCCCCCAGCACTGTTTCAAAGATGCCTTCAGAGGACTCTGTGGAGCCATTCTGGATACGCAACAAACCACAAAGAAGCGGGAAAGTCGAGCACAAGGATGTTCTAAGTATGCAGGCTTAACCTGCTCAATTAAATGGATATTATGAGGATGAAAGATAAACATGGGAGTAATGAGAAGTGGGGGAAGGGGTCATTTTTTGATGGAATGGTGGCGGGGGAGGGGATGATGGGTGGTGGGTGACGCAGAAAACAGGAAACTGGGAGATAAATTGCAAATTACATTCCATGATTGTTGTGTGTGCTTCCAGAGCACAGGCAAATGCATTTGGGCCTTTATCCCCATAGTTCACAGAGACTGGTGTTGGCTTACAGTTGAGTCTGGGGAAAACTTTTAAAGGCTGGAACTCTTTTTTTCACTGCAGCGCTCTAACTCTCAACAGGGGCTTAAAGTCAGTTCACTTCTATTTTGCCAAAAATGACCAGATGCAGATTTTGTATTTTTTAAATTCCTATTACTCTGTCATGAATAGAGGCACATTTATAACAGTGATTTATTGTTGGATGTCAGTGTGGCTACACACCTTATGGAATCTTTTTACAGAGGAACGTAGTTTGTCAGTATCATCGCTCCCTTTTTCATAGTGACAGCTTTCAGGAGTTAAAAGGGTGAAGCTAAGACCTAAAGGGGTTAAGGATCAGGTGAGCTCCAGTCCTTTCAGAAAACGTATGGAATCTATGACATAGACCAAAATAAAGGGGTAGGTCAGATTGCTTGCCTATTGTTCTTTGGTTGCTTTAAATTCCTCTCCGCTAGCATCTCTCTCAGGATGATAGTCTTCCGTCGAGTCGGGGCAGTCGACTCTTTATCTGTGTGCATCGCGTGGATCTGTTTAATGTCAGCGCTGTACCAGATGCATGCCTTGATAAGATCACAGTGGATGTTGACACTGTATACACTGGCATGTTGTGCACTCACCTTTGGGATTACAGGCATTCCCCTGCCAGATCATGTGAAAATGAAAACATAAATGTTAAGTTTGGATTAACTTTAGCAACAAAGGGTACCTTAGACTCACAAATATAACCTCCAAAGGACATGTGATACCTGGACCTGTGTGCTGTACAGCAGACAACTTTGAAATAGTGTCATCTTTGTAGAATGTATCCAAGAACTGTAAATCCCCTACTGAATACCTGAGACACTGTTTCTCAAAAAACAGCTGAACCTTCTGTAGTTAGCCCCTGGAATGTGAACAGGGAACTACAATCCCCACAGGGCATTATCTCACTGCGGGTGAAGGAGCATTTACCTTTGGGTGAGAGAAACTACTGCCGCGTGAGGAGACGCAGAGCGGGAGCTCGGCTCATCAATTAAAGGAGGCCAGACTTTAGCCGGTAGTCAGCCAATAAAGCAGACATGTTGAAACATTGCTATAGGAGCTACAGGCAAGCGGGGAGGAGATGGAGCTGCAGTTGGTCTCTTGACGACACTCAGGGTTCCAAAGAAAGACAGAAGAAAAAGGTGGAGGGGGGTTCGAGAGAAGGAAAGGATACTTTAAAAAACTCTGGCCTGTTCCTTGAACTCTGTAAGGGGATTAAGGGTTTAATGAACTGCCCATTGCCACAGCCAGAAGTTTGAGCAATAGGCAGTGGAGCAGAGAAGAGGGTGGCTGTCACAAGAGTGCTCATGTGAGGTCGGGCGTCTTTTGGCTTGGATT
>JASGAT010382934.1:0-10683 GCA_030220025.1 Chelon auratus
TTTTTTTTTTCTTTTACTGTCATCAAGTTAATCATAGAATTACTGTTAATTAACAACTTCCGCTTTGGCCAGCTTCCAACAACACTTGTCATTTTAAGCAGAAATTGTGAGGATCACTGCTGATTGAAGTAAGGAGCTACTCCCTGGACGTTTGTACACTGATCTTTAACGAGAGAGAGAGAGAGAGAGAGAGAGAGAGAGAAAGAGAAATAAAAGCTAATTGGCTTTGCAAATTAAGAACCCAAGACCAAATAAAGAATTCACAGCTCTGGTAGTGTCTGAGAGGTTGTGTAGCATCTCCAAACCACTGCTCAGGAGTGGAACACTGCCAGATGCTTGGGGTGGAATAAAACATACCAGCATTTCACAGTAGATGTCTGGAGAAAAAAAAGTTCTTTATACTGATGAATTGGGTTTGAGATTTATGGCAGTAACAGGTGAAATTTTTAAAAAACGAAACGGAGGTAGAAAGACAATGACATGTATCAAACAGTGAAACACCCCGTCCAAGGAGAAGTAGCAGTCCGTTTTTCAGACATATGCTACATCTTCTGGTTGGCTTTTTTTTTTTTTTACAGAGAGCGATTCTTGCAGCAGCAGGATAATGAGCCATAACTCACCTCAGAGCTGACTGTCATTGACCTTCCTCAGCAGTCATATGACCCTCGCCCTATTGATCATCTGTGAATGCACTTGAACACTGAGAAGCTCTCCGCAACCATCAGCTGTATGTAAAGATGGGTGAACCGTACCATGACATCACACATAGGCTTCCTGAAGAGCAGTTGTTCCAGCTCAGTGTGGGGGTGCTTTGGCCATCACCTTCTTGGCGAGAACTAACTTCCTGCTAATTCAAAAATGGTCAAAAAGACTGAGTGTGAGTGGAGCTAAAGTGAGTGATGGACACCTAGGCAGACCAATCTGACACTCGAAGCATCCCTTAATTAAACACAACCTTAAGCATCGATAAATGGGCAAATTAACTACGGAGATCAAAACTTGTTTTTTTTTTTTTTTGTACCAAGCTGTATTTCTGCTGTAAAGCAAGTCTTGACTAAGTCTGGACTAGCAATCTCCGACTCACTTGCATTGCATATACCGCATTTGGTATGCAGTGCAACATAGTCACTGGAAATTGGTTTCCATTTGGTTTATTTTTCATACAGATCAGAGGACATTATGAAGCCACCTTAAGACATAGCTCAGCAAAATGCTAAGTACTGACTCTAAAGGTTTAAAAGGCTTGAATCAGTGAAACACAGAAGCAGTCAGAGTATGAGCTTTCTGAGAAAAGCCTGTGTGAGGCATTATCGCAGGGTGACACTTCTGATGCGCAAAAGCACAATATTTGTATTCACCTCAGCAAGAGATATTCGCCTTGTCCTGAAACCTAGTCCTGTTATCCAGTTATTCAATGAGACAAATATTTAGTAGGTAATCCTATAATCTACTTCTTATATATGGAGATGCTTTACGTTAGGAGATGGGCTTAGACGCCTTATTACAGTTTATGTAAAATGACGATGGTCTATGAACAGTCTCATCTTTTATTATGTTACTTTTAGAGTACATTTAGTCAAAGGTGTAATCCGTCTAATCTAAGAATACTGATTGACTCATTTGCGTAATTGGACTACACTCATTAATAAGCAGCAAGCTTCACCTAAGGTCAAACTGTAATTGCTCTGTACTTTTGACAGGGACGGTATTATTCATTATGACTCTATTTTTTTTTTTCAAGCTGTGCTTCCTCTTAATAGGAAGATGAAAGGATTATTGTTCCGTCCATAGCTGAACACTGCTTCAGCAGCTCAGCACTGATCAAGGCAGTGAGTTTAATAGCTGACAGGAACTCGCCTAAGTGCAGATTAAAATATGTGATTGCTAGAAGCGTCTGCTGTAGGTTAGAATAGACAGAAAATCTTCTAAACATCTCAATGGATTTCTGTGCCAGCACAAAGACGGTTTCCCCTAGTTCAGCAAAGCGGCATGGTGTTATAATTTACATTTTAAGTACTTTCGTCCATGGTTTACTTCAAATAAGGATTTAGATAATGGGAAATAATGCATCTGATTATTTTTGGGGCGTTGCCCTCTATATTCAGCTCTAATTACCCCGCTCTCATATTCATTACAGTGATAAAAAATATAATCTGCCCAATGTTTTGCCCCAACAGCATTAGCCAGTACAGTTTAATGGTAAACTGTGTGACAGGATTTCTCATTAAGCTCTTTTTAAAACCGCTGAATAAAATTGTACTCCACCATTACCAGTGGAAAATATCGTAAATCCAACTAAATTAAATCCTTGGTTTACAAAAGAAACATTGTAGTGCTTTGAAGGTCTCAAACTTAAACGAATTAAATGCAATAATTCCCCCTCAGTGCAAGAGTGTGAAACATAAACAGAATCGCATACATAATTTAAACTCCTATATATGTTTGAATAGTGTACTTTTTCCAAGCTTCGGAAGTGGAAATTTCCTTCAGTCATTGTAACATTTCAAATGCTTCTAACAAGAAACAACAGATTATTTCTAATAACAACAACAAGCCATATTCCCTATTCTAGGTACACAAAATTCAACTATTTTTGTTGTTTATTGTAATGAAATATTAAATTCTAACTCAATACTACATCACTTTACTTAGGGAACGCCACTTGGTAAGCCTGCAGTCTGGCATATTAATCAGGCAGCTCAGTAGTGGAGCCATTTCTCCTCTAAATCTAATCTGCAAAGCCTCCTAGTCTATATCCTTTGGGATTCAGATCCTCGACATAAATCTATGCAACCTTAAAAAGCACACTATTCTAAAGCAATTCAGTCTTTAGGCCATGTTTTTACCCCATGTTGCAATTTCCTATGCAACCAATAGGGGAGGTAGCGGGACAATGACCGTTGGTTCCACAGTGCATCATTTATTTCACTTGTCAGATATATTGTTTTGTCTGATTGTAGATTTAATAGATACATTAAAAAATGATTCTCCAATGGCTCAGATGCAGCCTCCTCTCTCGCTAAAATGTCCCTAGTTGCAGTCTGGCTCAATGTCCCACGCACAGCATTATCTGACTGGCTATACATTAAGTAAATAGATTGTCCATACAACACTGTACAGTACATCATGTTTGTGGGAGGGATGTGGGAAAGAGGAGGCATCGCTGAGACAAGAGGCTGTTGAAAATGCCTGAATGTGTTATGATTGTGTAGCACAGGCAGAAAGGTGAGATATTTTAAGTGATAATTCAGAGCCCCCTGTTTAACTCTTTATAGGGCAAGGAACCATATATGTTAACTTCCACGCACATATTAAATTGCATCCCTGTGCCTCTCAGTGAGATTGAGAAGCAAGTTGTTTTTCATCCAGCCAGACATCCTCAGGTCAAATCAGGGTCAAATGTTTTCTGCAAGGTTCACCTCTGAATGAACGCTAAGCGTAACTGCTTTATTAGGTACCATGAAGATGTGGCTTAATGTTGTTTAATGTGATAATATGTATGTTGACAAGTGTCTTGACAAGTGTCCTTGATAATACTCATTACTGTCCATAGTGTCAGTATTGTGTTTTGCCTGGCCTAGGTATAAGTACACTTTTGTATGTATGTGCTAGTCTGGAAGCCAGACCGACTTTCCCCCGCCCACAAAAATGTTGTGGCATGAAGTTATTGTATTGGAGTTCTCCGTTAGGACCTGATTAAGCCCCGATAAAGATCTGCTGGGCCAATCATATCATATGGGCGGGCTTTATGTGCTGATGGACAGACAAGAATAACAACAGTGTAGTCATCCAGGTCATCTGAGGGGCACTGAGTTGAATGTGTATACAACAAAATGGCTCTGATTGGTTGTAGGACTATCAAAGTTGTCATTTTAAGTAGATATCATGAGGATCACTGCTGGCTGTAATAGGGAGCTGCTCCCTTTATATATATTTTTTTTTTCCGATACTGGTGGAAACACACCCCATAATGAAATCCATATGGTGTCTTACCAGACTCGTATTCTGACAAGAACTGAGTCCTGCCAGGCAAGTCCACACAAGATGTTGGAGGTTAGGTGTAAAAACAGAAGATTTTCACCCAGAAAACTGAGGTTAAAATGTTCTGAGAAACTATCATTCTCTGTTTCACTTATTTACACTTAAGTTTTTTTTTCTCTCCCTCTTGGCCATTTAGTTTTGTTTTATGCTGCAGTTTTCTGTCACTCTTTCCTCTGCTTTCAGTCGCTCTCTGGCTTTAGGGAACAAAAACACTTCATTTGTTAGATTTAGGAAAAGATCACATTTTGGATTTAAATGGACCCTTTTCCCACAAAAAGCTTTTGAGGGTTGGCAGAGTGCAGTCCTTCTCCAACTGTAGCCCCCGCCCGAACAGAGACAGTCTGCTACTCTGTAAAGTATGATGCAGTAGTAGGAAGACTGTCTATAACATCGCTTTGGCGGAATCTGATTTCCTGTGATCACATGTTAATACAACAAGCTTTAATTAAAAAAGCCTACACAAAAATGGTTAATATTAAAAACAAATAAATGTAGTGGGTGCATGGTCCAAGTAATCATTACCTCTCAGCGCCATGACTCATTTTGCTGCAGATATGTGGAGAAGTGAATTATGAGCTAGTCTACCGTACTCATCAATAATGTTATAAAATGGAAAAACGGATAGCATCCAAGCGAGGTTAAGCTCAAATTTGCATACTTCTCGCTCAGTCGCTTAAAGCCACTATTCCGGCTCTCAAAACACGAGGAGTAATTAGCACAACAAATCATAATGTGTAACACTTGATTTATCATGCAAAATGTGGTCACTCACTCAAAAACACATAACTCGAGTAAAAAGCGGAAAGGTAACATGTCACTTAATTACTAAGGCAACATATTTCATTATGTAATTTCTCTAATGTTCAGTCAATATTTTCTTCTATTTCCTGTGAACTACAGTACGTTCGGTATGTGATGAGTTTTTTTCTGAAAACTGCTGATGCACGTGTTCCTATCCGAATGCAAAGATTCACCTTTTTTGTGTTGATACCTTATTCACTCGTCTGCAAAAGGACAGAAAAGACCTAAAAAAAAAATAAAAAAAAAAGGCACCATGGAAGGGACTAATAAGATAAGCAGTAGGTGTGGACCGGCTGGAACTCTTGGGAGCTTGCCGAGGCTCAGCCTGGAAGTGCTGAGAAGTTGGTTACACTCTGTTGGCTCCACTCTGGCTTAGTGGAAGAAATTGATCTCCAAGGTGTCATTCAGAGATTGTGTGTGAACAACCCGATAGCACTGACACCTTGGCATGTGGCCTCCGAGACCCCAGAAGGGTAGCCTTTTTCATGGTGTACAGTCAGGCTGCTCAGTCACCGTGGCAATCCTTCTGATGAAGCGTGTCTTGCACAGATTCGGAAATCTTTGTAGCCAGATTTTGTTTGCCAAATATGACAAAACGGTTTGTATCATAATAAACGTGCACTGCATCTGCGTTAGTTCTGCGTTTGTAGGGATATTTTAATCCTTTTTTTCATTTTTTCATTCATCAAATAGCAGGATAGTTTTACTCTTAAGCCTTGCCCTTTTCTGATGTCCACACATAGGGAATGCTCTCATACACAACAAAAGGCTAAATACTAATTTAACACTCCAGAATGAAATCCCCCTCTAAATAGCCAGGGCCTAAATCTGGAGCAAAATGTACAGTGAACCAACTGATTAGGACCCTCTAGCCATGTAGAAAAATGCCCGGCTCTAAAGCAAGATGTGAGCTTCTATACCTGGGTTGTTCATCACATCCTTTTATTCAGCCTGAGAGATACCCTCCATAGCAGTAGCTCCTATAATATTATTCTCAGTTGAGATTTTTTCGTAATATTTAAGTAGCATTCATATGGATATTACTTAGATATATACCACCCACCTAGACCAGACCAGGCACCCCCATCCCATAGAAATGACACTCCTTGGTGGCAGCAGCCATCCCCAGCAGGATGCAGCCTGACACAGGCACACACACAGAAAAACGCTTTAGGAACAACTAAAATAAAAAAAACATGAAGAGCAGCACAAGATGTTGACCTGCCCTCCAAATTCACTAGATCCCAAACTGATCAAGTATCTGTGGGATGATCCACAGAGGCCCCTCCCCTCAACCCACAGGACCCAAAGACTAAGGGGTAGTGCTTGTGCACACCCTGCAAGAGATAATATGGGTACGTCAGTCCTGCCCTGCATTACTTATAGAGTAGTTTTCAGTTTGTTTGTTTTCGTGGTGCCAGGACGAAAGTCAGGGGATCAACAGAGTCAAAAAGCAGAGGTTTCATTCTCCAGACTCAGTGGAAATCTGTTTTCATGAAAGTACTTCAGAAAATCGTCAACATGCTTTATTGGTCAAAACAAAACTCTGTCATCCCTTGGGTGTGACTAGAGGTAAAGTATGAAAACTTAAAGAACTCAACAAACTTTATACGATTCAGGACAGGGGGTATATTACTGTCTCCTCAAAATTTCAAGACAATCCATCTTGTAGTTGTTGTGCGATTTCAGTCCGCACCAGAATGGACAGGCTGACATCTGCACTCCCAGGGCCTTTCTGCTAGCGGGGCTAAAAAGACAAGAATTCCCATAGCAGTCACATCAGAATGCAGAATGTTGCTGTCAGGAGCTCAGCTCTCATATAGGGACACTATGGCTTTACCTTTGTAGTTGCTAAGAAACAAAAAGGTCTTTTACAGTTCAAAAGGACATCCACTGACAGGGTGCGTGTTGTTGACAGGTTCATAACCTCTGCGCTAGTGCAGCTACATTTCTGTCTCCCTTTCTCTTCCTTGCTCTCTGTTCGGTCAGTTGAATGCTGATACATGTTCTGGATTCACCAGTGCTTTTTCTTTTATGAAATAAACCTTTCAGGATCATCTTCACATGACGCAAATCTGTCTAGCGACTCACAAAGGAAGATAGTTCAGTCAACTCAGGCAGTATTATGAGGCTGCATTTGCGTTTTTAAGTAAGAGCATCAGCTTCAGTTAATGTTCTTTCAATGGTTGCCGCTCAAAAATCTAATTAGCGCTCATTATTGTCCTCTCGAAATGAGTGTCCTTATGAGAACGTTCTTATGTGATTAAAGTGCTGGGGGCTCAGCTGGACTGACTTAGTTTTTTGTTGTTTTGTTTTCAAAATCCCATTATATCTCCGCTTTGGCTCTACCACAGTTTCTTTTTCTTTTTTTTTCTAAACAAAAAGCAGTGATGACTCTGCAATTAGTACTGCGCTATTAATGAGACACAATTAATTCCGCAGTATATGCTTCAAGAACACCATCTTGTTCTCCTAGCTTTAATTACAAAGAAAAATACGGTATAATCAGTTGCTTTATTGTCAAAATGCAATCTAAATGGTAATTGTTTACACTATCGCACACAAAAGCAGCATCTCATACTCAATACAAACGCGTGGTATTTCATTCAGTCACAAATTATCCATAGAGCGGTTGTGTTTCGGGCTGTGGAGATATGCTGTGCCGTCACTGAATAACAATATATTTATTTTTTTTTGCTCCATTGATCTCAAGCTGTGTACTTGCACTGTCAGACACGGTTGTGGTGAGGTTTGGCTGCTGTAATCCCTGTTTAGAAAGTCGTTCTCATGTGGAGATCTTCGCTGTGTTCAAGTCCACTGAGCTGTTCAGACTCCGTTCACCCTACAGTGTAATGTAATGCAATTGGAAATGCACGCAGCTTTGCTAAAGATCAACACCTGCAATATGACAAAACCCAACAGAAGTATTAATTACTTTACTGAATGACTAAGCATGTTTCCCCATCCTGCAGTCTCATTCAAAGTGTTTCTTAAATCTGTAGATATTACTTCGCACTTCCCTCAGGTAATGTCCTACTCGTGCATTATGATGAGCTTTTTTTAATTGTTTTAATGAAGTTTTTGGGCTGAAAGTGGCATATTGTGTTTTCCACTCTCTTGCAGTGATCACATTTTAGGCTGTGATTTGACTTCTTCTTTTTCGTACTCAAACTTGTACCTTCAATTTTTTGTGACCCAGTTGTAGATTTTGTAGCGAGTTTCATACTCATCTGAGACTAAGCGCTCCAACTGAGGGGAAGTGAAATAGTGTGTGAAAAAAATGTATGGGATTTTATCTCCAAAGCCAACCGTAATACATATTTATTTGAATTAGTATACATAGTGTTTGAGATTTTCTTCCAGCATCCTCACAAATATTCAGCTCATTGTCATCTAACAGCAAATGAGCAACACGCTAAGTCACGTCTATCCAGAAACGTTGAAGAACTGGACTTGTAGAGTTTCCTGAAGATGTTTTGACGCTCATCAAAGTAGCGTCTTCAGTTCTAAACATGACTAGTCAAGCGAGTTTCTGATGGCTAACACCCACAGATGCTCCTATGTAAATCCCAACTCCCCACCAGTCCTTTAGAACAGAAGAAGGATGAGTGGCAACAAGCTCTTCAGGTAACTCTACTAGTCCAGTTGCCTTTCTTTAACGTTTTTGGATATACCATGACCTGGGGCTTCATGTACAAAGACTTGCGTGGATTTCTCTAAAACGTGGCGCGCGCTCAGATCCAGAAGCACATTTTCTTTGTACATCCCAATCAAGACGGGAAAAAAGAAGTTCACAGAAAGCGAATTGGACACGCTACTCACTGGAGTGGAGGTGCACAAAAATACGCCAGCCATGAGGTTGGCGTGAGGCACGTACATGTTTGCAGCCATTTCACTCTGGATACATCAAAACTTTTCCGTGAACAGGAACGTACGGAACGTTTTTTGTGCACACGCACCTTTCGTACATGAGGCCCCAGGTCTCGTCGCTTCCCATAAGTAGACATTTCGTGTTTTTGGTATAATCTGAATAAAGTGCCACCTAGCAATCTCCTATCAATCCCTTTCATTTTACAGCATTAAATGACACACAGAAAGTGTTGCCATTAAGTGTTTTTTTTTAAAATTCCATAACCATGACGTAGAAATGTTGCATTACAGAATGGTGGGTCCACCATGATCCTTCTGTCTCTTCCAAAAGCCAAGCCATAACAACTAATTACCTTAGAGCAGGTTGTTGTAATGACATATTTATCATTCAGTCTATTATGAAAATCATCAGTGTAACATTAGAGCAATGTCAATGGCGGTCAAAGCTGCCATTTGCTAACACGATGCATCATCGGCAACTCCGGTGACGTTGTTGTTTTGCCGTAATGAACTGCTGGTGTCACATAATGAACGGAGCGACTTTTCAATATCAGCTAAATGACAGCCTTGTTGCTTGCTGTGAATAATTAGTCGGTGCGGTCTGTGGATAGTGGCGCACCGAAGTGGGGTTCAGAGGGTTGATGGTTCCCCTGGCCGCTTCTAAAGCAGGGTTTCATATGAGCTGTCAGTCCACAAAATGACTTTCATCTGTCCAGTTCCGCAAACTTAATGCTTTCAGCTGTAAAACACACACACCGTTGAGGTTAGTCTTTGGGTATGATGCAAACTGAATACACAAGTAGTGACACGTCATAATACTATCAGGGGCATTTTCTTGTATTTCTTTGAACACAATATGAAGACTGGAACTGGAGTCTCTTAAACCTGCAATTATTATTTTTTTCTTTTATGTATTTTTATCTTTTACTGTCCTTCCACCTTTATGCACAATAATCACCACGAAATATAAAATTTTGCTCTTCCAGGCACATCTTTCTTCTCAAACTTGTTTTTTTTTCTCTCTCTCTCTCTGGAGAATCAATGTACTCATTAAAACTGAAACAAAAAATATATGCAATACATATGAATGCAAGCAAAGACAAATACATCAAGCTTGCTCTGTGTAATGACCACATGCTCTTATGCACGGACATATCATACATGCACATAGTTGACGTCAAACCCCCTTACTTGGGCGTTAGTTCTGGGAATACAGCAGCTACATTAGCATAATGAATTAATATCAAACAGCTTTATCCAGCCTCTGCAGCCTCGTAGCCTCAAAGCTCCAACCAGCTCTTTATCATTAATGTATCCCCTGCCATCAGCATTAGCATAGCTGACCACTATTGGCATGTGATTCATCTTGGGCTTAATTTCAGCCATGAATAACAGAGGTAAGTCCCTAGCAGCAATATACAAGAATCAAATGAGAATAAATGACATATATTAACCTAGCTAAATTAGCACACATATAACATTGCTGCAAAGGTTGCGCAAACTCCCATGCTGTCATATCACAACATGATGCTACTTTTGATTTATTTATTATGTTTTTTCATCTTTTACATTGCATACTATAGTAATGTGGGCATATCACTATATTATCTCTTTTTCTGAATCATGCTGTTCTGTTGCCTAAATAAAGTAGTGTTATGTTATCATATGGATAGTTGCTGATTGTAGTTTAATTTTATAAGCGTTAGGATGGTGCTACCACGCTGCCACTTTTATTTCAATTTCGTACTCTTCATCATTAGTATTCCGTTCAAGCAGATGGTTGAAATCATAGACGGAGTGGATGGAAAACCCTCTGGAGGTTCAGCCCAGCTCCTCCACCTACTCGCTGCGTACTAAATTGAAGGCTAACATCTGGCTGAAAATATGCCAAATTAAAAACCGGTGTTGACTGTAGCGGTATGATAGACATCCAACATGCTCACGCCTAGTTTATCTGAATGCCCCCCCCCG
>JASGAT010382936.1:0-10381 GCA_030220025.1 Chelon auratus
CCTTTGGTTCTTTCTCTTCTTTTTCTTTTTTTTTTTTTGTTGGAAATGTTTTTTATTCAATTTACAAGGTAGATATTTAGAAAAATTTACTATATTTTTTTAAAAAAAGAAACGATTCCTGAAAACTCGTAATATTTAATTTCTGTTTTCACGTTAAAAAAATACAATTTATAAGGACGTTAATAATTTCCATGTGTTTTTAAAAATTAAAGTTTTTATTTTATTTTGATGTTATATATTTTTCTTGCACGTGTCTGTGACGTATGCCAACTTCCGCTTCGGACGTCGACGCCGCCAGCAAAGATGGCGGCGCCCTGTGTGCGGACCGTGGGATCGTTTCTTGGAAAATGTGGGAATAGCAGCTCCGGTTTACAGTCTATCACGTCGCAGCTTAGCCGACAGGTAAATAACATCCCGATGCGTGATATTTTAACCGGGGCCATGTTTGAAACAAACGTGAATGTCCGTAAATGAACCACAACTCCAAACCCTGACGTCCTTGAGCTAGCATCCTTTTGCTGCATCTGTTAGCCGAAAGTAGCTTGAGGAATATTTAAAATAAGAGTCTGTCAGTGCCGCGTTTCGTTTTACGGCGGTGTGAGAGTCATTCTTTTGTCTTAATTTAAATAATTAGCCCTCTAACTACAATTCGGCTGCTATTGAATGCTATATAAGAGGTTTAGCAAGTCAGCGTGGCTTAGCTAACATTACCTATCTGACATTAATAGCTAATTTTCCCCTCATCTCCAGGTCCTGAGCAGGCAGATATGCGTGAGCTCAGCCCTGTGCAGGAAGAACCTGGCGGCTGCGGGACCGGAGAAGTTCTCCCTGGAGTTCATCCAGAAGCAGGTGGAGGAATTCGAGGTGGGGAAGCGGCACCTGGCCAACATGATGGGAGAAGACCCCGAGAACTTCACCCAGGAGGACGTAGACGTGAGTGCACAGGCGATCTCCTGCACATGTGCATATTTATTTTGTGTATCGCTTGAGTGTTAAGTGGTTTCTTCATGAATTAGGAATGAATTAGGATCACAGGTGTTTTGCAGATTGCAGGGATTATGCAAAAGGTTGTGGCGTCAGATGTGGCTGATCTGCAGCTTCTCTTCTGCCTGACACATTTAGACAGTGAAGGGAAAGTTAGTAGTGATTAGTAGCACGCTACCTTTTCAGATATGGAAGAAAATCTTGGATTAGACAGATCTGCAAAGTATTTGCTGTTTGAGCGCCGTTCCCTGAAAAACGGCACTAGTTCTTCAGTACCTTGTTTCACTGAAGATTAAAAACTCCACAGGCAGCAGGCAGCAGGCAGGTGGGGCCACCTCTGGCTAATCTACTGCATCATTGACATTAGCAACACCCTCAAACACACACACACCCCCCTCATGCTTATTTGGGATCTTGGCAGAGCATCTAGCCGTCGCTGCTCCATCCGTTTAGCTCGATTCCCCCCTCGGGCCCCGGTCCCCCGTGCCCCTCACAAGTAATGAAGAGAGCTGTCGGCGGCGGGCTGTGAAAGCCGAAGCGACGGCCGGCGGCCCGAGCTTGGGCGCGCGCTGGGGGACAGGGGGAAAATTTGGGAGGACTGCAGAGGGGGCGCCTGATGAATCCCAGCGCTCCGGGTTTGGAGTCCAGAGTCTTCAGGTGTGACGGCGATGGAGACCCGGGGAAAATGAAGAGGATGTTTGAAACCACGGGGGAGAAATTAAAACTGCCAACAAAGCCGTTAATAGCTGTCATGATTATTTAGACTTTTGTTACCTGCTAAGCTTTTACTGTGAGACTCTTATTTCAGCCTGTCCCCTTTGATTCTTGAAAATTGCGACGCATTCGTGCACTTTTCTGACATTTTATAAGGTAGCGATTGATGCTTTAGTCGTCCTGTCATACTGTAAAGGAGCGTGACGTCCAAATAATCTGATTTTTTAATTAGATTTATTGCAGGTTAATGGAAAAATATGCCTCGTTCCATGTGATTAGTACTGCTGAAGTGCTTAGTTGTTTAGTTCAGTAAAAGAAAAAGATTTCCAGTGTAATCGTAGCAAACTTTGAGCGTTTGCTTTGCTTTGTGTGGTTTTAAATGAACTATCTTTCCGTTTTTCCATGGGAAAGTTGTCCAGGGCTAAATCCATTAATCTAAACAGTTCTTAGTGGATAAAGGAGGCAGAAATGGTTTAATCAGCTCACTAAATGGGGACATCAACTTTTATTCACTATTCAAGAACTATTACATTTGTTTAGCGTAAGTGCTGCCTCGTATTTTCTGATTTTAGTTGGCGAGGAGTTTTTTTGCAGCAGCAGTGTCCTCCACGGCAGGGCTGTTGGTCTGTCCCTTCAGTCTCTTTCTTCTCAAACACCGGTCCCATTTTGCGCTACCTACGCGCTAGCTTGAGGAGCAAAGCAGCTTAAAGATAATAATGGCACAAACCGCACAGATTATGAGGTCGTGAACGATGTTTTGACAGGCAGGGAATCAGAAAGACGAGCATGGCAAATAACATTTCGATATATTGAAATTACATTTTATTATATTATGAAAATAATTTAAAAAAAAAATAATTAGATTCTATTTTTTTATTTTTGCAATTTTTTTCTGATCTTCCCTCCAATTGGCTGAGGCCCCCCTAGCGCCCCCTGGCGGCCCTCCAGGGGGCCACAGCCCCCGTTTTGGAAACCACTGAATTAACCTCTTATTTATAAATAGTTTGATCCATTTTTTTTATTATTTTTGTTTTGTTTTGCGTAAATCAAAGAAAACCGGCGACATTTGAGAAGCTGGCAAATATCAGTCGGGTTTAGCGTCGCTGTAGATCGGGTTTTGACTCTTTATCGTGTATTTTTTGTAGGTTTAATAACCGCTGTCAGGTTGTAGATTTGTGCCTGACCTCATGTTAGCATGATGATTACAACCGAAAATGCACCTATGGGCCATTATTGGCTGCGGTTGTTGCTTGCATCATCCCAACATCCTGTTTCGGCGAAAAAAGTCTGAAAATTTTCGGCCGAAAACTGAAATGCACTTTTGGGCAATTTTTCGGTGCATCCCTAGATTACACCTCGGTGCTCACGTCAGGTTGCCCGATCTCAGTTTTATACACTTTTGGGCATAACTCAAGAAATCCCACTCTGGTTAGGACACGATTCGTCCTTTCAGAGTCTCCACTAAACTCGACTGCTTGTTAAAGGCTCGAGGCGATGATTCCAGTTTCCCCGTGTCATTGAAGTTTATAAAACGTGACACCTTCCTGCTCAGCTATCCAGGTGACAGCTAGACTCTCGCTTCCTTCTTTTTTTATTCCTCCGTCACTCCATCTCAGCCCCTCGGGGATCTCTCCCGCACTGTGTTGACTCTCCGGGGACGCGCAGGTGTATCTTCATCTGTTCCCCCTCTTTGCTTTAATTTTTTATTTTTTATTTTAACTTGCCTCTCACACCTTCAACACGCTCGTTTCCCTCGACCGGCCGCTTTTTCTTCCTCGCTTCCCTTCGATTTGACAACCTTTAAAAGGCGGCAACCTGCTCCCTGCGTGCGGCACCTGCTGCCTCTCTAATTGAACCGACAGAGAGAGAGAGAGAGAGGAAGAGGAGGAGGAGGAGGAAGAAGAGGAGGAGGGGATGAACAGGCTGTGTTGATGAGTGTGGCGGGGCCGGCACGCTTCTTGTCTTGCCCCTCTCTCGCGCCATCTGCGAGCGGGTTCTGAGGATGAACTCGGAGTGAACCGCCGGACGTCCACGCCGTCCTCTGCTCGCTGTCAACAAAGCCGAAAACTTGGGCCTTTTTTCTGCTTGTTTTCTCCTCCAACTCCTCACAGTCACACACACACACACAGTTCGCTCGCCTTTCCTTGAACCCCGCCAGCAGCCTGCGCCTCCTCTTCTGTCACTTCTTCCACCGCCCCGTCCGCCGGCGTGACCTCTGCTGTTGGGACGTGTCAGCGTTGTCACGGGCTGCCACCGCCCCTCAAACCTCTTCTTCTTTTTTTTTTGTATATTATTATTTATTTATATATTAATATTATTCTCTCTCCTCTCTCTCTCACAGAGGAGCATCGGCTACCTCTTCCCCTCCGGCCTGTTTCAGAAGAAAGCTCGGCCTATCATGAAGGTAAGACCCAAACCCAACATATAAGAATATTTTGTGAAGGCCCGCAAAGCTGGACCGCTGCTTTACAGAGTCTCCTTTTCTCTTCCAGCATCCGGATGAAATATTTCCAAAGCAGAAAGGTTTGTAGCGCATGCACCTGATCACGTTTTAAAGTGAAAAATTTGCAGAAAGAAAAACGTCTGATTCTCGTTTTCTCTCCTCTCCGTGCAGCGGCGCAGTGGGGAGAAGACCGGCGGCCGTTCCACTTCCTGTTTTACACCGGCAAACAGTCCTACTACTCCCTCATGCACGTGAGTACAGCAAGGTGGAGGTGAACCTTCAACCCCTTCCTTCGCCTGCATCCTCCAGGGAGGAGGACTCGCTCGGGGAGGTCACAGGTCGCCTAGATTAAAGGTCATATCTCTGCCCGAGCTTTAGTTTTCACCTGTTACGTCTGAGAAGAGGCGGGCTTCACCTCACCGGCTGTCACCTTCCTCATCCATGCGTCCCGGCGGCCTGGACAAGCTAAACCAAGCTCCAGGAAGTGACAACAGTCTCTTAGTAGACAGGGAAACGGTGTATATATATATATATATATATATATATATATTCTGGAGAGCACATTTAAGTCTTTATTTAGTCTATAAGGGAAGGGAACACAAGAACAACGGCTAAAAAGCACGATGTAAAAGAAATAAGAAGGGGTTTCTTTAGGTTTGAGACGGAGGGGAAGAAATTCGAGGTGTGGCCCCGTCTGGCTTGTAAGGCTTTGTCCCTCCGCCGGGGGTTTCGGGGCGAATCGGGGCGGGGCAGAGCGGGTGGAAAAGGGAGGAGGTGCTCCTTTACCTCCTTCTCTTTAACCCTCCTGCTTCCTGACCTTGCTTCTCAAAGGCGTTTCCCATGTCTGCAGCACAGGGTATGATATTTAAATATCGGCCCAAGCTATTCCACACACACACACACACACACAGACAAATGTGCGGCGTTTTGCCCTGCAGACACAATCAGCACCCCCTGCTGTCGGTTTAAATAGGAACGTCAGACACGTCTGAGAGCTCGTGCTGCCTGTCTGCATGATTGCAACTACAGTCACTCCCCCTTTTCTTTCTTTTTTTTTTTCTATGTCTTCTCCCTCCTCCTTTTCGCTTGTCTCGCTTGCTGTTCTCCCACCAGTCCGAGCCCGTCGTGAGACCTTTCCACCTTTATCACGCACGGGCACGCCTCAGGGGTGTTGCCAGGAGGGGGCGGTGGAGTGTAAAGCGGCCTTCCTGCTCGGCTGCTCGGCTGCTCTCCCCCCCGGCGTGGCGCGTTAACCCACTCCCTGCTCCGCTGAGCCCTTTATGGCCGCGACCCCGGGGAACCTGAAAACACACCTTCCTCCTTTCACGTAAACCGCACGCGGGAAGTCTGACTCCGGCGCCTCGGCCTCTTCCTCTCATAGCCGTGCACATAAAAACCGCTTATTGAATAGAACGAGAGACTTACATGTATCCTCTCTTATCAATCCATGCGAGTTATTCCTCGTCACTGTAGGACAGGTTTGTTTGCAAACCTGTAACCGCCATCTTTCTTTCTTTTTTGCACACAAAATTGCCTTTTGCTTGATGTTTGCTTCTCTCACTCCCCCCCCCCCCCGTCACACCCCTCTGTCCCCGGTCGGAGTGGCAGCGGATTAGGCGCACTCTATCAAGAAGGAATTAAACAAACATCTGGTGAATAATTGACGGGGAAATGAGTTCTCACCCAGGCGCTGGGCTGCAGAGGTAAGGGGGGGCTGGGGGGGATGCTTGCCTCGGGGACGTGACCGGCGTCATCCCCGCCCCCTCTACCCACCCTTTTACCCTCAGTCTGTCTGTCTTTCTGTCTGTCTGCCGCCATGACACACTCCCCTCAGGTTATGCTAGGTTATTTACCTCCGGTTTTGCTTCGGGGCAAATGCACGCGCAGTACGGATGCAGAGCGGAATAAATGAGCGAGGTCATACCGTGGCGCTCCGTGCTTCCAAAACAATACAGCAAAGAAAATCTTTGGACATTTACAGCGGTTTAAACACAAAATGATTGACAAAAGTTGGTTCTGTTGGGGGGGAAAAGGCCAACAAAACACGTTTGTCCACATACTTTTGCCCCTGTCGTGTGTAGTCCACTGGAAAAATGACCATTTTCCGACTCTCCAAGGCTTCGGTTGACTGACTCCTGCCGCAAGGAGACCGACGCACCCCTGCTAGTGCTCATCGGTTTTTCAGATCGGGCGGTCATCGGGCTATCGTGCTAAACTGTTGTTTCCCGTTGTCTTCTAGGAGCTTTACGGGAAAATCATGAACATAGAGAAGCACCAGGATCGCCTCAGAGCCAAGGGTCTGTTCAACCAGGAAGCCAAGCAGATGTAAGTAGAGGAAGAGAACAACCAGAAGTCTTTGACACTGCTGTCTTGTTTCTTATAATCTCGATTGTGGGCGTCTCCCATCAGCTCTCTGGGCAGAAGCAGGTGGCTCTTGAAGGAGGAACTGGAGCTGTTGCTGGTGGAGACCATCTCCACTCACGACGTAAGAACCTCCCCCTTCACCCTTCGCCTCCACTGCTGCAGCTTCGCCGGTTCCCAAGAGTTGACGTCTATGTTTTCTCGCCCCCCTCCCCCAGTACGACCGCTTCATCCAGCTGATGGAGCGCCTGCTGTCCATGCCCTACTCCGCCAAAGAGGAGGAGTTCATCCAGCGTCACCGGCGGCAGGTGGAGGCCCAGGCCAACAAGCAAATGGCGCCGCCGCTGGAGAAGGACGACAGAGGCGTGGCCTTCAGCACCGCAGATGGTAGTGTAGAAACCACACTGGACATGAGGGACATGAGTCCTTGCAGCCTCTTGTTTCTCTTTCACAGTCGTAGCTTTAATCCTGACGAGATGATGTGCTGCGAGTTAAACCAGGGAGATTCTAGTCGGGCACATCTGTCGGGTCCTAAAGGGGCGAGCTCCCCCTGCTGAGTCAGACTGAGGCTAAAGACAGAGAGGGGGGCCTCCTGTGGCGGCCATTTTGTGCCGGCTTATTTAATTATCCTTTAATTGCCGAGATCCAGGGCACCGCTAAGAAACGGGAGCAGCTACGATGTTTTTTTAATTGATACTGTTTAAAGGAGGAGGTCCAGCTTTTATTAAACTGTTCCTGTTTTTATTCTCAGGACGCAGGAAGTCGTCGGTGTCCTCGGTCGTCCTCCGAGACTGCGGCTCCGGGCGCGTCACCATCAACGGCCAGGACATACTCAGCTACTTCCCCGTGCTGCAGGACCGGTAGGTGCTTCATTCACAGACGCCGCTTTTCCTTAAAATGCAAGGATGTGTCCTGCTCCACAAAAAATTAAAAAGCAGCTTTTTCACTCTTCACAGCACCGCCTCGTTTTTTTAATTTTTTTTTTATTTATCTCCTTGTAGTAAGTTAATTACACAGTTGAGTGGTTGTGTGTGAGTGTCCAGAGCTAGTGTGAGGACGAGGACGGGCTGTAATTGGAGCAGAGAGGTGACAATTGACTCTGTCAGCAGCCGCGGGCCATTCAGCGCGAGACGCCGTCCGTGAACACAGACACTTTCTCTTCCACACACACACGCACACACGCCTTCATCCGATATTCCTGCTGAGTCAGAAGTTGCTCTGTAATGTGTGGAGGGGAGATTGTAAGAGAAAGCTTTTCACAGCGCCGGGATCTTTCTATGCTTGTCTGGAAAGTCACCCAACCAGACGTTAAATTAGCTAAGCCTCCGCCGTTGATACCGCTATCTGTTAAATAGCACACACTCCCGCCCTGCCCCATTCAACCCGCTCTCCATTCTTTCTCCTCCCGTTTTTATTTTTTTTTATTATCTCGCGGTCATTTTTTCTCTCCTTTTTTCTGTGCTGTTGAAGGGAGCAGCTGATGTTCCCGCTTCAGTTCATGGGCATGCTGGGGCGCTTCGACATGGAGTGCACCGTGAGCAACGGCGGCAGGTCCGGCCAGGCGGGGGCGCTGCGGCTCGCCATATCCCGTGCACTGCTCAGCTTCCTGTCTGAGGGAGAGTGGGAGATCATGAGACAAGGTGGGGATTTGATAGGGCTGAAGGTTCTGCAGCTTCTGCAGAACAAAATGCATGAAAACTGTTTATTAATTTATCGAAAGACAAAAAAAATGCAGAAGGAATTGGGTGCACTGATGCATTTTATTTCTTTTTCAGCTGGTCTGCTCACCGCAGACCCGAGAATTAGGGAGAGGAAGAAGCCGGGACAGGAGGGAGCCCGACGGAAATTCACCTGGAGGAAGCGCTAAACCCGAGCGTGGAGCGTTCACGCCGGCTTCTTGTGTCCGTGCGTTGTGTCCACTTTAAACTGACTCTCTCTTCTCTGTTCACCGGAGGCCTTGCGCGTCCTCTTCAGTTTATTAAAGCCCTTCGGAGCCAGATCATTGTCTTCATACAGTGCATTCACCAAGATGCAAAAGCTGCAGGGAGCTGAGTCAGCCACCAGATGGAGGTGTGTTATAAGAAATTACAAGTGGAACTGTTTATCTGTGTGTCAATAAATAAATTAAAGCTTTTCATATTAAATTAAAAAAAAATACTTGTTTTGTGATTATTTTTTTCCCCCCATGTGAAATTTAACCATCTTACATGTCTTTCTATGTCAGTATTGTAGTTTAACAGTTTTTTCGTGGTAAAAATGTAATGATTTGTTTTTTTAAATATGTCCACTAAACTATTTATTTAATTTAATCGAAACTGACGCGGTAGAAACGGAGAAATCCTGTGATTTCTTCTAAAACCACCGGGCGCCTACATTACCCAGAGTGCAACGGCGACAGCGTCGCCTCGACAGTCGAGTGTTCGGGCGCATTCGGATCACGATTCGGGAATGTTCGGCTCAGCGTGTAGCGTGTAGCCGTTAGCCTCCAACGGTCGGGATGAGGAGCGGGTTAGAGAGGTCTGGTAAGTTTAGCTGTCACCCTTAACCAAAGCTTTATTAGTTAATATGTTAATTAATTACATTACGTGTTAATTGTGTGTGTGTAAGACACCCA
Source organism: Chelon auratus (assembly GCA_030220025.1). Lineage (NCBI taxonomy): Eukaryota > Metazoa > Chordata > Actinopteri > Mugiliformes > Mugilidae > Chelon > Chelon auratus. The sequence continues at coordinate 9,117 of JASGAT010382936.1, forward strand.
AATAAACCCAATAAGACAAGCTAGGTGCTCGTATTACTTGTTTTGTAATACGACCAACAACGGTATAAAACACGATGAAACCGGCTGGAACAAGATATTTTTTATTTTTTTTTAACTTGATAATTGACTTAATTGTTAAATAAAAATTAAATAAATTAGTTGTTTTTTAAAAAAAAAAAAAAATAAAATAAATATGTGAAACTTCCATGTTGGTGCTATACCCAACTTCAGCCACTAGATGGCGCCAAATACCCATACATGTTTGACAGGTGTGTCTTTATTAAAGCTTCATCTCTTAATAATTAGGTCATCAATTAAATGGACGATTATTAATAAGTAAGCTAAGTTAAAAGCTGTGTATTTCTTTTGATAGGAGCAAAACAAATGTGTGCAAATGTATTTATGTGTTCCGTAATTAGGTTTAGTCTCATAAAGGACCTATTTAAAGGGCTGGAAATTAGCCCCACGTTTTGGACGCACAGGTGCACCCTGTACCTGTAATCAGCCCCTCTAGTCGGGAAGGTGGAGGCTCGGTTGTGTGTGTGCGTGCGCGCCGGAGGGGTGGAGTCATATAGGCTCCCACTGGGGTGACTTGTCCAGACAGCCGCGCTAGACACAGAGATTACTCCCGCTGCCGAATAGTGAGGAGGGCGGACGGGTGAGCCGGGGGAGCGCCGCAGTCCTCCATTCGTGATCCAGACTCGGAGCTGGGGAGGCGGCCGCTGCTGTCAAATTCGTGTCCCAAATGGAGGCGGCCGTGCTGAGCCCCGCTGTGATAATGACGGAGGTGGACTGCAACAGCAACACGCTGAACGCCGAGCTGGAGGTGAAGAAGCTGCAGGAGCTGGTGCGGAAACTGGAGCGGCAGAACGAGCAGCTGCGGACCCGGGCCGGAGGCTGCTCGGGCGGCGGCGGCGGCGGCGGATACTGCCTCCCCAGCCCGCTGCCCACTTTACTCTGCCAGTCGTCCTTGGGGTCATTCCCGGAGCCGTACGAGTATTTCCACCCGCACAGCGCCGGGGATGGAGCGTCTGCGGCGGGGGAGGAGGAGGAGGATGAGGATCTATCCGAACCATCGGTCCTGGATGAGCTGGAGCTGCTGGATTTGGACTCTCTGAGCTGCTCAGATGAGTCAGATGAGACATGGTAACAGCTTAAATAAATCCTCAACCATTTGTTGCTTTTTAAGTCTTGAATGATTTTTGCAGGAGTCATAATGATTGACACTCATATATCTGTGTGTGTGTGAGCTTTGTTTTCAGCTG
>JASGAT010382939.1:0-15948 GCA_030220025.1 Chelon auratus
TACGTCATTACCAAACGTTGCTGATTGGTTAAGGGAACTCCAATGATTTTAAACCTCAAAATAAGCATCCGCCCATTACGGAGACAGATTCCTATTACATTGGGGCAGACTAACGTGCAGACCGAAATCAAATTTCGGGCGGAAACGTAGGATGGTGACGACCAGGCTAGAATAGCACTAGCGTATCATAACAAAATATTTGTGAGAGGCTGCGTTTCGGTGCCCCAGTCACTCCCAGAATAAGGATATACGTGGATCTAAATATTTTCCAAACGAATCCAGATGACACCAAAGTTATATGGGTGAGTAAATGATCATATTTTATGCCAGAAATAAGGTCCAGGTTGTAAAAAACGGTAATTTCCCTTTAAGTTAAAAAAAGGTTGAAGTGGTGGAGGCTGAATATCTATATGGACATTTATATACATATAGACATTTATCCATCATACTTGCTAAACATCGGCATGCTTAATGACAGCAGATTTACTCAGTCATCCAGGTTATGTTGTAAAGGTACAACAAAGGTACTAGTTTGAGTTTTTATTGAAGACCATTCACAACTCATCTTCATTTCTGAAGACACCACTTAGACAAGTGTTGAAAACATCTTCAAGAAAATGCAAAAAAAAGTCCAGCTGGCTTTATTTCAACTTTGTTTCAGATGCAACATGTTAAAACTTAGTGTTCAAAGCACAGCCTCACAGAGCAGCTGGTACGGCTGCTACATTCCTTTGAAGCTAGCCCCAGTCTTTTCTACTTTTAGTCTAGTGCTTGATTTAGAGTCACTGTCCTGATGTGCCAATAGAAACCTCACATGCCCTTGTGGAGACACGCTGATGAAGCCGGCACTGTAGCAGGGTTTCTAATAATCCATCATGTTGAGAAAACAACAACCCAGCTATGAAGGTGTAGAAATCATCGCTTTTGAATCTATTTTGAATGAGCTCACAGAGAAGAGGGTTCAGTGGACGACAGGACGTCTGACGTGTTGGTTTTTGTTGCTTGTCCACATTGCTGCGTGGACTCAGCTTGGAGTACAGCTTCACCACAGGGCTCAGATAGAGGATCACTGCAGTGACAGTATTTTGCTTACATGAGTAAAATTCCCTTCTCCCTCACGTCTGAGATGAGAGATGTGAGAACAATAAAGTAGAAAAGTGTGAGTGGACTCCTGTAGGGCAGTATCACATCTCATAAAAATATGGGGAAATACACAGACAGAAATGGGATGGAGGTTGAGGGAGGCCCGGACGAGCTGGTGATATATGTCCCATTCCTTTTATATGACTCAGCAAACCAGCTTCATTCAGTAAAGGGACAGTATTTTATTCTGTCACCAACTTATGAGAGGAAGATGTTTCTTTCTCAGGCAGTAAACATAAGTCAGACGGTCGACTTTATTCGGTGTACCCATAATTCAACACACCGCTAAAATGTCTGCTTTAGCAGAGTCAGTCTGGTTCAGCTTGTCTGAGTGGAAATCACGTTAGAGAATTTTTGATGTTCACTTTTCACAGTTTTATTGAGGCACATATCCTGAAAAATGTCTCCGTGGTAAGTAAACAACTGAAATATGATCCCCGTTTAAAAAAAAAAAAAAAAAAAATGCTTCCTCACTCATTTTGAAAAATCATATTTGGCTTGTTTTGGCTCAGCAATCCTGGAAAATGGAAATTATATGCTGAAGCAAAACTCTCTGTCTCCCTAAAATATCAGGAATAAATCCCACTTTGACGCTCAGTTTATAGATAGAAATCTAGACACAAGCAACAAAAGTTCTCTCAAACTTGAATGTAAGAGGAAAATAGTCAATAAACATAGACTAGTAATTAGTGTATAAAACCATTAAAGAAGGTTTTGTGACTCAGCAAAATCATGAATATTCTGCACCTAGCAGCTGACATTTATTTGGTTGCTGCGTTCAGTTCAACTTCATACTCGCGGACTTTGTGTTTCCAAAGTCTTTTTCTCCTATCATTATTATAACTCGCTGAATTTCATCAACATTCAACGGTCTCTTCTGTCCACATGGCTGCTAGATTTCTCCTGGGTGTACACCTCTTAACTCCCGTTTAATTTAAAAATGGGCAAAGAGCTGGAGCATCATTGTAACCGCGTTGTCTTTGTAACTTGTGACGGCACCCGTCTGTCATTCAAAGTGGCTATTCCTTTATTCTTACATAACTTTAAGGCTTCTTATAATTCAAACACTTGAGTTATATAAAAAAGTTATCCCCTGTGAAGTCACTGTGAATGGAGAAATTAGCTATGGAGACAAAAAACAAAAAAAAATTGGGCCAGAGGCTGTAAACGTGTTTATTTCAGATGTAAAGTTGGAGATTTCTATGGGAACTGACTCGCTAGCCATTTGAGGAAAAACAGTTTTTGGCCCTTCCTTGCTGGTTTAAGTTTTCAACTCTAGATAATGGTAACTTAGTCTACAGTGAAGACTGGAAAGTCCAGGAGACATGATCATAAGGAAAAATTATGAGCCAAATGAAATGTCAACTGTTTAGTCATGATGTTTGTAAAAGGAACATTTGGTGCTGTGATAGGTCAACCAATGGTTGATTCATGTATCACACAAGTACAGAGTTCTCCAAGCATTTATCACAAGGAAACACTGTCCACGACTTTGGTTCCTACCAAAAATTCCACCTCGCTCCTAACGGGCTTGGGGGCCGCGTTGTCAAACTGAGAATGATGACAGTGAGAAGAACTCTGTCCATACACTAACATTTTATATTTGGCACGTTTCACTCAGGAATACTTGGATGGGAAAGATATAAGAACAAGATTCTGAAATGTCCACCGGTGACTAACTTTAAACCACAAGCCCTTTTCTTTATATGTGGACAGAGTCAGGCCCTGTCAAAATGGCCAACGACTAGCGACATCACACACTGAGCTTCAGGAAACCTGTGGGTGATGTCACAGAGGGTTCGCCCTTGTGAGTATTTGGTACAGTCAACGTTAGTTATATATAAACTCTCAAAGACAATCTTGCATTCACAATCTAAAATAACTAAAAAGGACAAACAGAGCAGCTAGACTCTGTTTCCATCAGGGATATAAACATTAATTTGAAAAATTGGAGGTGACATTGAAAACGCTAGGGCTTTGCGATCTTCTTATTTTTGGTGTACATAGTATGCATATTTAACTCGGCTGTGGGACCGTGTTAGTCCTAGGTGAGCATATACACAACATTTTATTCCTCAAAGTATCACTTTAAAGAGGAAACTGAAAATGATCTCTGTTTGCTCTGCTCATAAATTCCCTTAATGGCTGACAGCAGATGATCCACTTTCCTGCCTCCTTATTCGTATTAATTTACATGCGTGTGGAGCGATGGGAAATGAAACAGTGAACCTTTGTTGAGAGAGCTGGTAGTGAAGCTCTAATGAATGGCTCTCTCCTTCCTGAGATGCAGTTTGTGACACTGACTTGCAGCTTGAGGCTGACACATTGGGGTGACACAATGAGAAGAGGCTTGCGGAAAGACGGGAAGAGCGAAGAACCCAGATAAAGCTGCTCTGCTGAGTTGCCAGCAGGGGGTCTTTGAGTCGTCTCCAGGAAAGGAGCAGAAGGGGGAATTTTGGGAGGCAGAACTCGGTGTAAACAGCATCAGCCGAAAAACAACCACCGCACTCCCTAATCAAGTGGCTTTATTGAAATGCAAAGCCTCGCTCCTTCAGTTCCTCATGAAAAACTCAGAGTGATTAAAAGTAAAATACATTATACGCACCATTACTCTACCTAAATTACATGTTTAAACACCAGCTAAGATTTTACAACATCATATAATTAGGCATTATTAGTGTCATCGTGAAATATGGCATGAGTCTAGTGGAGCTAGGCCGATTAATTACGTGAAACAGCACCTCAAAGGAACGCTGGATACGAGGCTTGTCTTTTCTCCCCTCTCTGTTAGTTTCCCGTCTGTATGCTCTAATCCATCTAGCTGCCACCTTAAACGCCAAACACTCTGTTGTGTTAAGCCTTGTGGAATTTAAAATTTAACCCAGCAAGAGTAAAATAGTACTCATGACCTGGTGGCAAAAATCTTTTGCAACCTTCAAGTTCTCGAGTTGTGCTGTGCTTGTTGATGTTTTGAGAAATGTAATTTAGTCTGTGTAGATGTGTCTTTGTAATTCTCTTTCTATATATTTATTCATTCTTTCATTCATCTTCTGTAACCGCTTGTCCTGATAAGGGTCGCGGGGTGTGCTAGAGCCTATCCCAGCTGTCATGGGGCGAGAGGCGGGGTCCACTCTTGACAGGTCACCAGTCTATCACAGGGCTAACACAGAGAGACAACCATTCACACTCACACCTACAGCCAATTTAGAATCACCAATGAACCTAATAAGCATATCTTTGGACAGCGGAAGGAAGCCGGAGTACCTGGAGAGAACCCACGCAGACACAGGGAGAACATGCAAACTCCACACAGAAAGGCCCAGTCAGCCCATGGATGCAAACCCAGAACCTTCTTGCTGTGAGGTGTTGCTGTGTTAAGATGTCTGAGGAAAATATTAATCTTCCCCTCAGCCACATTCTTTCCGTTTCCTTCGTTAAACAAACCTGTCGCTAGCTTGCTAAACTGTTAGCTGCGGCAGCTTCAAGATGCTAACAGTCGCCTAGCAGCACTCTTCTCACAAATTACGGCTGGTGATACCTCTTGAACATCAAGCATTTTGCCTGCTTGCACCTCCAGTGTTGTAACTGTAAGTTCCATTTAAAGTCCCATAAGAAATGGAAAGAGCGTGCCAAAAAAAACATCAGGGATAAAAAAAAATAAACGACATATAGTGAAATGCTGTACACGTGGACACCTTGCAGTCTGTCTACACTGCTTTTAACTGAATGGCGATACATGCGATATTAGACCTACGTACTGTTAAGGCTGAGGCTTCCCTTTGATGCTGTTACGGCAGTAAAATCAGGTCAAATCTCCAGGCTCCGCTCGCACAAGTTCAACACAGAATTTCAACAGGAAAGAAGTATTCTGCCACAACTGCTGTACAGTCCGACTGTAAACGATGGTTTAAACACAGTCTAATTTAACTCGCTGTCATAAGCTTCCTGGTTCTTCTTCATCTTAACAGTATCCGAGCTGAGAGAAAAAGAAAAGAAATCACTGGGAAGATTATTTTTCTTCCTTGTTTATTGTCCATCCAGAGGAGACAGAGCGATGCAGCCTGCAACACGAGCATGTCTCCATGGAAGAAATAACAGCCACCTACATTTGAACACCGTGAATTCAAAAGCAGTCGTTCTCTTGATTCAGTGGGTTTAATCATCGATTAAAACATGAACTGGGATGTAACAAATTAAACTGATCTTGATTTCCTGCGCCGTGTCGATAAGTTTTGATTACAACGATTTATGTGTCTGCTTGAAGAAACCGATTTGTCTCCCCTGCTGCTTTGAAGTCTCCAGTCAGGCACAAACTCTAGTTACTGTGACACTCGAAAGAAGGTTACAGCGAGCGATCATGAATTAATAACACATCTCAGAGAAAAGTTTCATCTCCGGACCTTGTCATGGTCAGCGGGCAGGTAAGAAGAAACTCAGAATACAGACGATAGGCTAAAGCTTTTCTCAGCGGATGCAGTTCTCTTAAACTGTGTATTTTTAGGAAAGCTGCAGTAATGTCTTCCAACTACAGGTTGGAAATGGTCACACTCATTTAAGCTATTTACACATGGAGGAGACATGTGGAGGAGAAACAAGCTAATGTTAATTTGGAGTTGTGTTTCTGGAAACTAACAAACTTTGCTCCTTTCGCCTCCACAACCTCCTCCTTACAACTTGGTAACTAACTCTGTCAGTCTGCTGCAGGTAGCATACAGTGGGTTTATCAGAGTTCTTCTGCTGAAAACTGCAGCCGGCAAGAGCTAGAAATGATGAGAGCAGTACGAGCAAACCAAAAAAGCAAAGCTGCTAGACGTAAAATCAAAACAATGAGCCTTTCAGAAATGTATACTCCCCACAGAGCTGTGTGGAACTGAAGAGCTGCAGATTAATCCTCTATGCTTCACTCTTGTGACTAACAACTTTCATGCAGTCATTTTGCCCATTGTTAGTTTAAGAAAAAAGAAAAAGATCATTTAAAAGAACGGTTTCCTAATATTGTGTAGGTCTCTCTTGTGCCTCTTAAACAGTTGTGACTTATCAGAGAATGGACATGGACCTTCTGAGGGTGTCCTGTGATGTCTGGAAACACAACGTTCTTAGTGGGGGGGTCTTTGGGTCCTAGGGGTTGAGGGGAGGGGCCTCTGTGGATCATCCCACTGATACTTGATCAGTTTGGGATCTAGTGAATTTGGAGGCCAGGTTTCATGTTTTTTTGAGTTGTTCCTAAACTGTTTTTGTGTGTCTACTGGTCTGGTCTAGGCGGGTGGTACATGTCTAAGTAACATCCACATGAATGCCAGCTCCAAACATTTGTTATTTCATGTTACTTCTCCTGTCAGTGGTTTCAATGGCTGATCAGTGTATAATATCAATTGTAAGTATAAACTGTATAAATAAAACACATTTAATTGTAAATACATATGGCTGGATACAATATGAGTGTATTTAAACTGAAAAAAATAAAAGTAAAATAAAAGGTTGAGCTATGGAGCTATTCTGTATATGGAAATGCACAACTACAGCTCATACTGATGAAACCAACAGCACAACACAAGCAAACACTAAGAGATTAGCTGTGCAAACACAGGATTAACTGTGGACTGCATTTTCCCTCTTCGGTCTCCCGGTGTAGTCATCACTAATGTTGACACGGTGTTCAATTTGAGATAATTATTAAAGACTTCCTCGGAAGCTTTGCACACGGTCTATTAAAGGATAAGGCTGGTGTTATTGTATATTTTGTCACTCACAACTAGATTAAAACCAACAATGTAGTTGCACATCACTGCAACTTCCAAACGTGGCTATCTGGTACTTTCTATTTTTACATGGATGCTTATTATTTTATGCAGGATTGTAAAGATTTACGGATTTATGGAAAAAATATCTGTATATTAAATGACACATTTATTAGGGACTACTTTGTGGCATGGATTAATACACATTTTCTTCTATCTGACTATTTAGAACAGCAGGTTTTGACTCAAGATAAAGCACAGTACCCATGACTTTCTACAGTTTCTGGGAAACAGTTTGGTTTGAGCTCTATGGCACAGAGGAAAAATATATGTCAGGCTCCAGTCATCTGTGGTTTGGCTCCTATTATGGGATTTGAATTACTCTTCATCAGAACTCTTGCTGAATGTTCAAATAGTTTCTGAAACTTCCTAACCTCCCCTGCAATGCCAGATTTCTTTTTGACAATTTATGCATCTTTCACAAAGTGACAATCTGACATTGAGACTCAGCTCACGCTGCGATCGGGCAGCTGTGCAGAGATGAGAACAGGGCCAGGGTTTAAACTTCTTTCTATTCTTTTCTCAGTCTTCCAATTCCAGGAGAGTGCACGGTGTCTTTGTATTTAAAAAATATTGCGTCCTGCCCCGCACTTCACCTTCGGAACGACAAAAAGCATTTTATGTTCTGACAAAGCTAGACTACATGCTATGCTGGAAAGCCTCGGTATTACGTTTGATCGTTCTGTGTGTGCAGGAAAAAGTCTGTCTTTTGGTAAAACATCAACTTGACGCACATCACTTCGAACCCAAGTTTATATCTCACATAGCACATTATTGGCTTGCTGTGCCGAGGTCTCTCCAGGCTCGAGATTTACACATGACCCCCTGTCGTGAGCTGCATGAGGGCTGCATAATCATTTGGATACAAAGTGGCCTCAGATATTAATGCTGCTGGTGTAAATCTTGAAAACAAGTTTAATCTTCAAAGAAAATTGATGGGCTTACGACTGAACTCTCAGTTTCTGCCACATTACATTAAGACACAGATGGCGCTGCATAGAAATGTGTAAATTGATCCGTAAGGAATGTGAGATATATTGCAGTTCCTAGAGTGGTTTATTTCTGACTGCCGCACGACATGTTTTCTAAATGGGTTGAATCGGCTCCATTTAGATAATCTCATAAATTGAACTCATGCACAAAGTGAAAAATGCTCTTAAGACGCTGTTAAAGATTCATTAGAGTATCTCTCTTTTTCATAAACGAGGGATCAGGTAATTTATGAACATTGTATCAGCTACTAGAAAATGACTTCTGAATTTAAAACTGATAAATGTCAAGTCTTAAAAAAGGTATGAGTAACTTAAAAATAATATATGAGAAATGCTTACTTTGTTTTAAGCAGGAGGAATTATGTAACCTTCTCATGGATCATCTTCACTTTCTCCATCATGCTGCTGTTATCTGGCAGCCTCTGCTTTCTCCAAAGTCCCAGTTCATCACCTGACATCTGTGGTTGGTAACATGTTCTAGATGTATCAACAATAGGGTATTTATACAACAGGATTTAAACAGGCTCCAGACTTTCTATTTCACAAGGTCCTTACCAAGATTTGTGCTGCAGCTGTGTCCCTTTATCAGACTAAGTCCAAGTAGGCTATAAGCATGTGAAGTCTACACTGTAAAAATGACAAAAAATTATTTACTACATTTTTAAGGGTGTTGTTTATGAACACTATTCAACCAAAATAACAATGCACAAAGGAAAAGAAGCAGCTGTCGCAGGTACAGGTTGTCTAGGTAACGTCACTCACACGATTTCTGGAGGGCGGTTTTGAAGTTCAGTTTGGGCATCACCGGCCGTCGCCATCTTGGCAATGACGCCTTGGCATAACTCCAGGACAAATAAAATAGCCTACTGAGAAAAGAAAATTGATGATAGACAGCTAACGTCAGCTTATGACAGCTTCAGTCTTAATATAATATCAAAAGATTTGTTTACAGCTATAGACTGTACAAAATATGGGCGACCTCTACTTCCTTCCATTGGTCAAATTGACGGTAGAATCCCAGGGATACAGGCGACACACGCCATCTTGCGAGTTTGAAGCCAGAATCCTGTACGGTACTTTCCTAGAGGTGGAGCAATGAGGAGCCTAACTATCGATGACCTGCCCACACTTCCTCCAGACTCAGTCCTGTCGATTAATACTGTTCTCTGCTTTGCCTCCACCAGTTACAAACAAATGCTGGCTTATACACCATACTTATTTATTTAGCTATTTATTAATTCCTATTCTCACGGAACGGCTCATGGAACGGTTGGCATGGCAACTGTTGATCGTCATGATGTCACATCCTGTTTATATAGATTCAAATAACTATCTAAAACGTAACTTGAACAAGCACCTGCATTATATTAACTACCTAAAATGACAGAAACCATCCTTGAAAAAAAAAAATAATATTAACAGAATTTAACGTTTACTTTTAGTTTGGCCCATCTGCTAACATGGAGGGGGTGGAGCTTATGGCCTATACTACAGCCAGTCACCAGGGGGAGCTCTACTTGCTGTAAATGGGGAAGTTCTCGAAAGAGACTAAATCTGTTTTATGTACCAGATGGTGTACGTGTTTATTTCTGCTGTAAACATTTCAATATTAAGGTCAACAGTTTCTTCTGTGGCCAACTCTTCTGCCTTGGTTTAATTTTTAGCATCTCATTTACAAGTGGAGAAAAAAAAAAGTTTTAAAGTATGTATTTTATGAAGTTACTGTGGAGTTAAAAACTGTGCCACTGCTTTTGTTTCAGGACTGTGCCACGTTAAGAAGACACTGGGAAAAAAGTTTAATTTAAATGGGATGAAAATTAAGGTCTTCTTTCAACCTCCCTGAGTGGCCAGGCGTGACATTGGTACTCGAGACCTTATGGTTATCTGGGGGAGTATTTAAAAAGAGCCAGACAAAGGGAAGGGACAGCATGAAGAGCTGCAAACAGAATTATAATAGGTTCAGATACAGTACAAGTTAAAGGCCGGGGGTTATGGAATTGCCAAGTATGAAAATGGGTTAAAGGTTAACAGCAGAGCTTATCTGAGATCCAGACAGCCCCAATCCTCAATCCGCAACACACCTCTGCTCTTCAAATGCGAAATACATGGTGTTCAAAGGAAATAAAACCTTTCTTCCTCCTATTTGTCCAGGTAAAGCCTTCTCCGGCTCTGTGCTGCAAGGAAATAAACAAAAATGCAGCCTGTGGGAGGCTCAACAACCACAAGCCAGAATAGTACATTAAAGAAAAACTGGAAATTCAGGAATAGAAAATAAAGTCGACAATCATTTTTCATAAAACTTACCATCACTTTCAAAGATTTACATCCTCTACAGCATGTAAAATCTGAGTAAAACAGCCCACCAATGAAAGAAATATCACAACCCACAATTCTCTGGACGCAGAGAAGTTTATAGGAGACGTACACTTTGTACCCGGCATTTCCAGAGGCTATTTGAATTGTAGAAAAATGAGAAATGGAAAAGCAATCTACTACAGCTGCACTGAAATATAACTGCAGCAGCAATAACTTACAGGCCATCAGTTGGCTTGTAAAAGTTACGACTGCAGGCAGTTCAGGCTTGCACCGTTTAACAGGGTCCTAATGCAAAAACTACAGTCTCTTGGAAATAATTGCAGCGCAAGTAGATACCATTTCTTCATCCTAAAAGCAAAGTAACACCAACAGATCAATGAACGTCGCTGTGTGCATCTTCAGGCTCAGAGCCGTGTGAGGCTTCAATGGGCGGGGCAGGGAGAATTTAACTGCACCGTGACGAAATATCATGTGTTAAATGAGATAAAATGATAAAATGATTCACTTCAACTGAGAATATGTTAAAAGAGTTCAATGACAGAGATGTTTCCAAGTGCATGTATAAGAATATTTGTAGCTTTATACAAATTATTGTGTGACAACAAAGACCACTGACAGGAGAAGTAAATAACATTGACCAAGTTGAGACAATTCAGTGTTCTGCTGGGAAACTTTTGGACCTGGCATTCATTCATGTGGATGTTACTTAGACATGTAGCACCCACCTAGAGCAGACCAGGCACCTCCACCCCATAGCAACGACACTCCTTGATGGCAACAGCCATCCCCAGCAGGATACAGCCTGACACAGACACCTGGCCTCCAAGTTCACTAGATCCCAAACTGATCAAGTATCCATGGGATGATCCACAGAGGCCCCTCCCCTCATAGCCCAACACTTACAGTATCCTGTTGCCAGACACCACAGGACACCCTCAGAAGGCCCATGTCCATTCTCTGATGAATCACAACTGTTTTGGAGGCACAAAGGAGTATTAGGCAGGTGGTCATAATGTTATGCCTGATCACGTGATGCATCTGTATCTGGAAATATTGTGCCGAGTTTCTTTTTGGACCAGTGCAAATGATTTTCTTCCTTACATTGTGAACGTTCCCTCAGACTGAAGAGATATAAATCTGTTTTAAAGCTGAACTTCTGTTGCCTCTTTCCCTGGATCATACTGCCGAACAGAGTTCAAGTAGTTGTTGTGCATGTCAGCCGACTCTGGTCATCACATATTTTGGATATGTCTCCTTTACCGTGTTGAGCTTGTAGATATATCAGCTCCTCTCTGTTGGTATTTCTTCCCCTTTTATATTCTGTTCATAATCTTTTCAGAACGTTTCACCCACATCCAAAAATATCTTGTTCACATCACCTGTTCACAGTGTTCATTTTATGTCTCTTGTTTATTCTTCAGGGTGATCAGCGTATATAGTCTCTATTCAGAGCATGTGAAATGTTTGGAGGTGATGCATGAAGCAGGAGCGTGGACAGAAATGCAGAGATAAGAAAAATTTGATGCCAATAAGTAAAATTTAAAAAACAAGACTCCATAATTTAATATCAAACTGGGTCATATACTGCTACGTACAGGTTCTTTTGACAGCTCAACAGCGGTCTTTGGTGCACAGAAGAAAAAAACAAAACAAAACACAACAGCCAAGCTTTTTAAAAACCAGAGCACAAACACTTTCACAGCCTCCTCCAGTCGTGGCAGCACCGAGATAACAAACAACCACAACACGCTCTACAAGGGAGCAAGACGGACAAGCAGCAACCATGCTGGCCTGACACTTGGTCCACAGCAGCGTTCACTCTGTCCTCAGCCAGAGGAAAAATAAATATTTACACTCACCACTGAGCAGGAGATGCGTGTCACAAAAAAACCCTTGGCTTGTCTTAAAAAAGAGACTCATATCCTAGAATGGTAGAAGCATTTGTGAGTTCCCTATGCAATAATCAGATCTACATTTACCGTATTTATTATTATGTCTGCCCTACCTCCACCAGTAATGTCAAGACATGGTCAAAACGATCTGCTGATGCTCAAATTGAGTATAAGCATGGTAACAAGTGGCTGATTTAAGTGGATTTAAGTGCCAGACAATTTGCCAGTTTCAGACACTGGAGATCTACTGGGATCTTCACACACAACCATCTATAGGGTTGAAAGAGAATGGTCTGAAAAGAAGAGAAATTGTCCAGCTGACAGAAAGGCAACAGTAACTCAAATGAGCGCTTTGAGTTAACAATGGTGTGGGGGGTATTTTGCATGGTTGCCAAGTGTGATGGCCACAGCCTGCCATCTGGAGTATTGTTTCTGTCCATGTCCATCCATTTATGACCAAAGCATTCCCATCTTCTGATGCTACTTTCAGCTTGATAACATTCCATATTAAAAAAGGTAAAAATCATCTCAAACTTTCTCCAATGAGGTCACTGTACTCAAATGGCAGATTTGGAGACAAATGGGGGTCAAACACAGTACTAGCAAGGTGAATAGTGAATGTACACCAATCAGGCATAACATTATGACCACCTTCCTAATATTGTGCAGCTCTCCTCTGTGCCTCCAAAACAGTTGTGACTCATCAGAGACTGGACATGGGCCTTCTGAGGGTGTCCTGTGGAGCCTGGCAACAGTAGGGGCCGTTGGGCCTATGGGTTGAGGGGTGGAGGTGCCTGGTCCGGTCTACGTGGGTGGTACATGTCTAAGTAACATCCACATGAATGCCAAGTTTCCCAGCAGAACATTGCATCATCAGAAGATGGTCATTGTTATGTACTTATCCTGTGAGTGGTTTTAATGTTGTGGCTGATCGGTGTATATTCCAGGATATTTAGGTTTAGTCTGCTCTGATGAAGAGATGACTTATATTCAGTCTTCTTCAACATCATTATGTCTAAACTGCAGTATTTTTGGTAGTGAAACATGCTTTTTTTAAAAATAATATCTCACAGCAAATTGACTAGTTTTTGAGCCATGTTTAGACGCTTGGCCGAGCATTGATTACAAATTGGTTGTAGGTGTGCATGTGAGTGTGAATGGTTGTTGGTCTCTCTCTGTGTGTGTTAGCCTTTAATGGACAGCCAACCTGCCCAGGGTACGAACCTCTTTCCTAATGTTAGCTGAGATATTCTCCAGTGCCCACAGCTCTCCACAGGAAGTAGTTATAGATGATGGATTGTTGCACTGAAACTGTCCTACTTTTTAGAGCCTGTGTGTAGGGTATGTGTGCAAATCTAAAACATCATGAAAAATTATATTAAAAATACCATTTATTATTGCATCAGTGATCTTAGCACAGTTCACTGTAAGGTTCTGAGATATTTGGAGGCTGGTTACTGACCATAGCTTTCAGAATAAAAATGGAGACAGAACTGTGTCTTCTCGAAGTGTGTGTGTTTTTTATGTTTTTATCTTTTAATTGTTCATTTAACTATAAACTACTAAAAAAAACCCACAGTGGATTAATATTTAAATACCAACCAACTTTTTCAGGGGAGCATATTTCATAAATAGATTTGGTTAATGTCTACAAACTTCCAGATGCATAATGTAGTATATACACATGGATCATTTCA
Source organism: Chelon auratus (assembly GCA_030220025.1). Lineage (NCBI taxonomy): Eukaryota > Metazoa > Chordata > Actinopteri > Mugiliformes > Mugilidae > Chelon > Chelon auratus. The sequence continues at coordinate 13,839 of JASGAT010382939.1, forward strand.
GTTTGTAAGTGACCTTCAGTACTGGTAATTTATAAGGTTTATGTTAAACCGGAACACTTTTTAAAACAGGTTTTTCTCCCTTAAACCAAAAGTATAGCAACTAAATATGTTAAAGAAAAAATAAATAAATAAATGCAAACAGAATCAGTACAAATTTACATTTAAATAGATTTTCCACTGTGAAGCCTTCACATAACAATTAGTATCCCGACAGTTTTAATATATTCATGGATTAATGTATTAACATGTACGTTATTCTTTTTGTTCAAGACAATGCATTGGGTTAATGAGCAGCTGTTAAACAACACTGTCCCCTGTTGGTTGGTGTCTGTTGAACTGAATGACTTGAACATATAAAATACAGTACAAAACACACAAATTAGAAGCAAGACGTTCTTTTTAAAGTCTCTTATTTAATATTAAATACATTGTTTTCTATAAACATACACCTATCTACATACAAAAGCCTGTTTTCACTATTTACACTCAAGTCCTATCATACAAACAGTCCACGCCCTGTAGCTATTCAAAAACTTGCTGACTGTCCTCAGATATTCGCAGTGATTGTCGCAGCGTTTCCTTCACATATATTGGATCGCACAGGCATGTCAGTACCAGGAAAAGTCATCATGTAACCTTATTGCTGGGCTCCTCAAGACATGTAACTTCACAAGTGTTCATTTTATCGTTTTGTTGGATTCTTAAACTGTGACATCTACTGGAGCTGATTCTGATGCGAGTATCAAAGAATATCTCATTTCCGAGATGGATGGAATGACAAACGTAAATGCCGACCTTGCCCTTGAGATGGTTGTGTAGGACGTGAAACTCAAGGCTTCACGTCAAACTATGATGAACTAGATGAACTAGCACAAATACAGTAGCTTGGTTGCTGTTAAAGAGCCTTAACTTGCCTCCATAACATGCAAGTGAGCTAATGACAAGGACGTCAAATACTGCATGATTTTAAGATTCTGTAGCTGTCAAGTGAGTTCATTCCTCCACCTTGGTTTTCTTCTTGGAGGTTCTGGGTTTGGGGTTGTCCGACTCTGCAGGTTCCGGGGACCCCGGAGGGTCGGTGGGGGGGCTGGGGGCTTTATCCACATCCGGTTCTGGCTCACGGACTGAGGAGGGGCCTTTGGAAACTCCTGAACATAACAACAGAGTATTTTGTTGTATTTTGTTGCACTATAGCAAGCTCAATGGACTTCCCAGTGAATTCCATAATCTGTTGTTCAACATACTCTTATGTGTTCTGCCCATCTGTACTGGTGGGCTGTGGTCCATTTAAGAGTTTGGGCGGTTTGTTGGCGTAAGCAACAAGGGTTGTGTTGTTGCTGTTGTTGTATCATTGTTGCCACTCAGTTGCTAGTCTGGGGAATTACACGGCACAATCGCATCTTGTGTGGTCAGAAAGAGAAACTGTTCGTTTGATTTCCTGCCGTTTCTACAACACCTAACATTAATCAGGAACTTTAATGCGATTTGCCTCCAAGCCTTTAGATATCTAACTGTAGTGAACCTGATTCTGACTCAGACTAAATTAAAAATCAATTTGATGTAAGCCGGCCACAGGTCACACGTCACCTTTAACTGTACAGATGTGCAGTAATAGATTTCAGCAGTGGTAATTAAAATACGGATGCACTGTGTTAGAAACTGTTATATCAGCAAACTACTGAAAAATACGTTTTTATGACGTGGATTAAAACTACATGATTTGTGAAGCCTAAATTAAGAGCATTCAAAATTAGAGCTTGCCATCAAAGCACACTTTTTTCACCCCATGACTAAACTGTTATATGCGTTCATAATACTTCCTTCTGTAGCACACATGTGGAGATATAGAAAGCTGCTCAGTTTCTGCTTAAAAGCATTAATTTTTTTAGACATCTACTCTGTTTTCTTTTGAATAATTTACTTTCATATAGACCTCACCTTTGGAAAATGTTTCAATGAGTAACTCTCTGTTAAGTCCACTGTATTTTTAATATATATATACATATATATACATATATATACATATATATGTATATATATGTATATATATATATATATATATATATATATATATACATATATATACATATATATGTATATATATGTATAT
>JASGAT010382940.1:0-13664 GCA_030220025.1 Chelon auratus
CCTCTGTGGATCATCCCACAAATACTTGATCAGTTTGGGATCTAGTGAATTTAGAGGCCAGGCCAACACCATGTGCTGTTTTTGGAGTTTTTGTTCCACAATGCTGCTTGAATAATAAACTTTTTGAGTGGCTCCCATTCCTAAACAGCCAGATTAAAAATAACAACATTCAGCGATGAGTCCTGTAACAAATTGTTTAGACCCGAAGGAGTAGACCTCATCGTCATAGAGTCATTCTAGGTTTAGACGAAGAGAAAACTTAAATACACAGTGTAGTTCTAGTATCTTGGAAACAAACTGTCTTGTGAAACAACTTTAGTACACTGAATATCAGCAGTGTTGTAAAGGCAAAAGGTGCACACATTATGTCTGTGAAGGTTCTCAGTCATCCAGGTCATGGTATATCCAAAAAAAAAGGTTACACATTAAATTCTGGTGTTTTTTTCTCTTTTGTTTACTCCACTTTAAAAAAAAAATCTTACTTTATTTTTATTGGAAATAATACTTGCATGTATATATTCGAATGCTCACATTTTACTTGAATATGTGTTATTTTTTTGTTGCTTTATACTCAGTGACTTATGATAGAACACTGTGCTTAATATGTAGGCGGTGCCTTCATTTATTTTATACACATTTTACTGCTAATACTATATGTTCAGCCTAGTTGCAAATTAGTATTTTAATATTGACAGTTTTAATATAAGAAAGTTATTAAAATGTGGTGTAGCAGAGGTCTGTGCTTATGTAAAGTTTGCTAGCATTAGCTAACATTATTTAGCCATCATTAGCCATTACTCACACCACACTGAAATAAGTTTGCAACAGAAAAAAACACTAACTGCGTGTTTTGTTTGGGCTGAAAATGTGTTTTTAAGTTATTAAAGTGTCTCTGTGCTCATGTTACTACGCCTCACCTGGCCAACTGTCTTTCGAAGCTGTTGGGTCACAGAGCCTCGCGGCTGACAGATGTCGCCTTAACACCTGTTCCGGTTTTTTAAGTGTACCTCCTCCAGCAGAGGGCTAAGAGCAGAGCGGGCACCAGACTGCACGGGTGGGGTCAGGAAATACGTTCTTCCCCCCACACAACCTCGCTCCCCATTGGCCACTGGGCCGCCTGTGGAACATTTTCCCGTGCGCTGATTGGCTGCTGCGCTCAACGGCTTGCGCGTGATTGGCCGAAGCCGTTACGCTGTCTGTGGGCTGAGAAGTTGATGATTCCGTTGGTTCCTTGCTACGAGTCGCGATATTGAAGGGGCCGGGCCCACAGCGGAGAAATGGCGAGTATGGTCACCGAGGACGGGTGCGGAGTGGAAACACGGACCCCGGAGCAGCAGGGACCGGGCCGGGGCGCGGCCAGATGGGGCCCACAACACGCCGGTGCCCGAGAACTCGCTAATTTGTACTCGCCAGGTGAGTGGATTCTCTCAGCAGCTCCGTTTTATANATCCATAAGTGGCGTGACATAACGACAGTCGTTATGTAGTTAGCAGGAAACTGAAACAAAACTAGCCGATAAACAAACAAAGAGCAGCGGATCGTGTGCTGGGGTTAAATGGCACCGAACAATGAGCGATAGTTGGTGGGGTTTGTTACAGCCACAAAGCTGTTGTTACACAATAGGAATCATGTGAGATTGGTTGGTTTTGAGTCTCTGTGTTGCTCTGACATTTCCAGCACCAGGCAGAGGTTAGAAGAACCCCCTCTTCCTGCTTGAGGCTCCGGAGCCTCATGTGGCCGAGGAGCCGCTGTTGACCTTTCATAACAGTGTCGCTGTGTCAGGCAGCTCTCAGACATTATTAGTGCTCCTGATTGTTCTGATATCTCAATCATTCGTACTAAGCTGAAAGTGAGTGGCATTAATGCCCATTGTACAAATACTCGATGCCTTTTAAACTGCTCCTCATATCATCCCAGATCTTCATATAACTTTGTGATCAGACCTTTGCCAGGTTGGTGTGTGCTGAGTCTGAAGAATGTGACAAGTATTTCAGGCCCGGCTCCTCATTTAACAAGCCAAGAGCAGAGGAATGCTGCCTGATGAATAACGCTGACTAGTTTACTAACCTTTGGACCTTTTTATTTTGGATCATAGGACGACATATCAAGTTCAGACACAGAGGACTGCACTGATGATCTAATCCTCTATCCTTATGCTTTTCTTTCCTTAAGGCAAACGATGTCAAGAATGGATAAGTGTCCTCCTCTGCTTCTCTCTCATGGCCTTCAATTTCTTTCACCTTCTTGCCAATTTCCACCTGGGGCATTTGTGGTTCATCCTGATAGGCATTGGTAAGTACGAAATCAGAAATAATATAAGGTTCTGATGCGGTGTTATCGGTGTTTGTCTCTCCTAACGATTGTCTCCACAAACTCATTTTCAGCGGCAGGAATACTCACTGCAGACTTTGCGTCAGGATTTGTTCACTGGGGGGCAGACACGTGGGGATCTGTGGATGTACCTATCTTTGGAAAGGTACCAGAGACAAAATAATAACTTGCCGTTTGAAAGGGAACATTTGACCCAGTTTACCATTTTCTTGATCCGTCCCGCAGGCCTTTATACGTCCATTCAGAGAGCACCACATCGACCCTACAGCCATCACCCGTCATGACTTCATAGAGACCAACGGGGACAACTGCATGCTGACTATAATCCCGCTTGCACACATGGCCTTCAACTTTCTCACCCTCTCCCCTGGTGAGTTTTGTATCAACAATTATAATCTGATCCGACCTGTTCCTTCCAAAATACTCCTGCACACAGGAAGCAACCACAAACAATCAGCTGTCCCTCTGTTTTCTTGTAATTTTAGCGGAGATCTACCATAACTACCCGTGGTACTGCTACTTGTTTGCACTGGCCATCTTTGTGACGCTCACCAACCAGATTCACAAGTGGTCGCACACTTACTTCGGCCTGCCTCGCTGGGTTGTGCTCCTGCAGGACTGCCACATCATCCTCCCCCGCAAGCACCACCGCGTCCACCACGTCTCCCCTCATGAGACGTACTTCTGCATCACAACGGGTATGTTTTTATGTCCTGAAATGAAATCATGAAGTCTTAAATTTTTCAGGTTTCCAAGTAAAGTTTTTTTTTTTTTTGTTTTTTTGCTTGTTTGTTTTTGCAGGCTGGCTGAATTACCCTCTGGAGAAGCTTGGTTTCTGGAGATACCTGGAGGATCTCATCCAGGGTGTGACAGGAGAAAAGCCCAGGTCAGACGACCTGAAATGGGCTCAAAAAGTGAAGTAACACTGCAGGCTAATTTCACCCTACCTCAGAAGACGCTGGCTCCGTCCAGGCTTCTCATCCCTGTTTCTTGATGCCATAGCTTTAAGTCTTGCACATTTTTTGTTTTTGGAAAAACGGAGGGCTTTGTTGGTGGAAGTTTTCATTACTCACTCGTGGAGATAATCTTTTCAACCTGCAATACATCTTTGTATCTCTAACACAACCCATCACTTTTTTAAGGCTTTTGCTAAAGAAAGCGCAGTCGCTTGCATTTGAAAGCACTTCCTGAGGAGATTAAACGATTTCTCTCTCATCAGAATATTCTATACTTGAAGGAATAAACACTCACTTTGTTCTCTCCTTCAGAGCCACAACTTTGTCCTTTGGGAAAATTGATTAATCATGTTATATTTAGCACTGCTTTATTTTCGTGGATCAGTCTTTGCACCTCCACCTTATCAAGCATCTGTTCAATGTGCAAGTGATGAAATTAGATTTAGGATTTCTGGATGTTTTACCAATGTTGATAGCTAAAGAACAAACTCATTGATTTCTGTTACATTTGCTGTCTACCTGCACATTTGGGTTCAGCTCTGCACAGTTGCGATACATTTTATCTTAGAGAGAGCCGATGACGAGATGTGCTCAAACATTAGCGTCATAGACTGCAGCCATATTTAATATTTAAACATGGCTTTGGCATTGACTCCATTAAAAAGAAAAGAGTCGCCAAGATGCTAAAGACAACAATTATTATTAATAATTTTTGTTTATTTTGGATGTGATCAGGGCATTGAAACACTTATTTTCAAACGGATTCATTTGATTAATGTGTAACTTGTCAGCATTGATTGTAGGCCAGTAGAAAATCTGTGCAAACATGCCGAACATTGGTCTTGTTGGATTATAGTGTGGCTCTTGTATTCTTGACGACCACGTGTCCTCTAAGAAAAGCACTTTTAGTTTTCACTGCCGGTAGACAAGCAGTTTTGCAGGAAAGCGACACATACAGTTTTATCGAGCTGCCTTACAACACACACCGCAGATGCAGTACTTTACTGTTTTATTTATTTTGCCTCAGTTGCAGCGCTTTGTGGTGTTGCAGTGGTAATTCTGTCATTCTCTGGTTTGCCTCTCAGTTAATTTATGTGCCAGCTGTGTGCAACCTTGTTTTCACTCCTTGCATCTTGACGGTCTTTTTTTTATTATGAGAAGGAGCTGTAACATGAGCGTAACATTCCCGACGAGTAACGCTGCGACTGCCCACCTTATTGGTAGCAGTGACGAGCCGACTTGGTGATGTTTTAAGGGCTTCAGTGAAGGCTGGCAGTCCAGGAATTTCTCTACAGCTGAGATTGATTGGTTGAAAGTTTTTTTTTAACGCTTTAGCCAGTAATTTGTAAATGTGTTGTACAGCAAATAACTATGCAGTGTAATAAGAGGCCCTTAACTATATGTCTTATCTAATTAGGTGAAAATGCCTTTCTTTTTCTAATAGTTTACACATATTTGAGTAGGAAAACTGGAGTTGAAAAATTGAGCTACTTAATAAACTGCATGACGAAATTACATTAACCCGTTGAGATCGTCACTTAATGCAGGCGTAAGAATGCGTGCATGCGTAGAGCATGACGGCTTGTACAAGCAATACACTGGGTCACCAGCTTTTCCTTTGAGTTTGTGTAAAGCAGACGCTGAGCAGGGAGGTCTGTGCTCGCTCCAAATTAACTCTACTGCTTTCTAAAGATGACCCCAAACTTTGACCAAATGGTCCCAGGTTTGAACCACCAAAATATTACCTGCATTCCAAGGCAGTCCCGGCAAGGGTTTTCAGGTTTTAAATGGGAGAAGCTAACCTTGCCTTTTCGGTCGGATTAACCAGGTTAAAGGCTTCTGGTGTTTTAGTCAAAGTAGACAGTTTGTTGATAGTTAAATTTTCAGCCAAAGTTATGCTTTATCTTACGTGCTATTCCAATTTTCGAATCCTTCATACTTGATTATATACGTTCATTCACCATAGGTCAAGAGCAGGAGTACACTGCAGATTGCATAGTGCTTGTAGAGTGTTGTGAAAAGCAGTGCTGTGTGCGCTTGGTAGTGTAATATAGATAAACGGACAGTGAAATGTGTAATCACGTCAAGTTTAAGGCCTGAGTCCTACTCATGTAGTTCTTCGTGGTCAGTGTTAGGCAATGTATTGTTGGTGCACTCAGAAAACTGCAGCCAGAAGACACATTTGAACTTTGACACACTTTTTTTTTCTAAATTTTGCCATTGACTCTCCTGGATGTTTTTAAATTTTAAGGGTGTTTTGTGCTTTTGCAAATCAGCGAAATGAAATAATAGCTACTGACAATGGTTGGAAATACTGGACGTGACGCCACAATTAATTTGAAGATTCACAAAACTGGCATCATGCTGTTTAAAGTGTGTACTTGTACTGAGGTCAGAGTGAACCAAACCATTATAACCTTTGCTTGGAGACAGGCTTGCTATAACTGTCGTAGTGTAGTCTGGTTGTGAGTATAGACCTAAGCTACTTATTCCCCAAGATTGTGTTTAATGACAAAATTAGTTCCAACAATAAAAACACCCCGTTCATGATGTTATGGCCATTATTATAATATAAAAAAAGTTTCATTTATATCAGATGTTTTGGCCAAAGTAGTTGAATTCCTTTAATTGCATCACAGTTAAATTGGCTTCTTGTTATTAAGGTAGAATTTGTGATAGAGCCATGTTTGGTTTTTCTGCTTGGAGACGATGAGCTTTCCTCAGTGCATTTGAAGTCTGTGACGATGTGTGATTAAGTAAATACACTCCCACTGGGGTAAAAAAAAATGGTAAGCGGCGTGGGCAAGTGTTGGTATGTTTAACATACCATGTTGAAATGACTCTTGTATCAGTCCTTGGACTTTTTATTGAATTGCCTTATACCCTCTTGAATTGATTTACTGTAAATCTTGCCAATGATGTGGGAAAGCAGCTCATTGACTGACTTTAAATCGCCCTTCATTTGACTCTCACCACGTCTGAGGCAAGACCCACATGGATGTTGTTGTTGGTGATGGAGTTTTAGATATCAGAATAATGCCTTGATGCCTTTTTGTTGTCTTCCGCTTGGGAGGCTTACAATGTATATATTAAACTGTATTTATAAATAAACTAATAAACAGCTTTCTCTGTGGTTCTTCCTTTTATTTACTTTGGCATAACTGAGTTGAAATAGTATATTTGGCTGCACATTTTATGTGTTAGCTTTGTCTTTATCTGCCTCTGTAATCTCGCTCTCTGCCACTTTAGCAAAAGTAAATAATAAAACTGATTAACTGTCATAGCTATTAGAAACAATTCTTGTTTACCACCACGGCTAGTCAATATATTTGCTTTAAAAAGGTTGATTAATAATTGATTAATGAGCTGGCACATGTTTGGAACCCAGTACTTATTTTGGGTTGTACTTATTTGCAGCATTTAACACTTGTCATGTATCATTACACTTATCACATCACTAATGTAGCTGTTGGCACACACCCCATGCTTATTTTTTAAGTATAAACAGTTATCTGTTTCAGAAAACACTCAAACTTGACGTATCGATTCTCCACACACACTTTAATATGTCTGAGACATTACTGATCTCATCCGCTGCACTCAGTTATCCTCGGTTCAATTCCAAATAGCCACATGAATTATCTAACAACAAAGGAAGTGCTGCTTTGCGTTTCGTCCACGCGCACGCACCGCTCACCACAATGGCAAAAGTACGTGCGCGTCCCCGCTTTATAGCGACAAGATGGCGGTCGCCGCCGGATCAGGTAAATGATTGAGATATATTAGCCACAACGAGAAGCTGTCGTTGAATAATGTTTTCGGATAGTTTTTATTGTGTAGCTATTTAGCTTCCAAACGAGGCTGATTTTCTACTAATGTAGCTGCTGTGTGAAAAGATACAAGCTAAAGTAACGCTCGAGATGCTTTAGAGAATGAATAGGAAGCGCTGCTAATAGCTAAGCTAACGTAAGTGAAGTTAGATGAAATGACAACGAGAAGCCGCGTAACTGCCAATAAAGCAAATTCATGCAGTTTAATGGGCGTTAAGTCATTATTACCAGCCACATGTATATAGTATATGGCACAACTGGCTGTTTTTATTTGAGAATGTAATTTAGTACGGTGTCTTGCGTTGACGCTGGGGAGCCACAACACCTCTCCGCCCTAACGGGCGACGTTAGCTTATTTTCGACATTGAGATTATTAACTGAAGCCTGAAACGGACTTGTTACTAACGGGCTCCTTGGCGTTACTTTAATGCCATCAACAAATGTTGGTTCACCCGCATCCAGCCTTCCCGTGTGGCTGCTCAACGTCAACAATGACTGTACGGTTTCTGAGATGCTGCTAGCTAATCTAGAAGACGTGATCTGTGCGGAGTCTCAGTGAGGGCTCAGGAGATGCCGGTGAGCTAAACTGCTGCACCAGCTGGCCGTGTGACTGTTTATTTTGAGTCTCCTTTAATGGTGCAGCCCCATCGTGTCCCACCGCAGAGGCCAAGTGATGCAGCATCGACGAAGCCAGATGCCAAGTCAGAGGACATGACTAACACCTGCCATTAGCTGAAGCTGAAGAAAACTGCTCAATTAAGGCGTTCCTTACTTTGCTGTCCCGTTGTGTGTGAATGAGTCATAGGTTTATAACTGCAAGTCACTGCTCTGGCATAGGCATGTAGAATCTGACAGTTTTGTAAATATTGATGGTACCTAAATCCACATGTCCTGTTGAGGTGTGCATGTATGAGCATGACAGATTTGCTGTGTTTGTGTGTCCACAAACAGGCGTTAAAGTTCCTCGCAATTTCCGGCTCCTGGAAGAGCTGGAAGAAGGTCAGAAAGGTGTTGGAGATGGGACAGTGAGCTGGGGTCTGGAGGATGACGAGGACATGACCTTAACACGATGGAGGGGGGTGATCCTTGGACCTCCGAGGGTTAGTGCTGCCTTTTAGTAACACTTCACCGAGAACTGTGCGATAAGCATTTCAAAGGCCCGAGCAAAAGGTTAACCAGCTCAGGTTTGATCTGTGTTGGCTCCTGTGCATAAACCAGAACGCACATGTTCCGAAAGGGAAGACACAGAAGCATTGTCTACCACACTGGTTGTACTCTGCCATGAATGAATGCTTTAGCTAAGTAAACGAAATCTCAACACGGATACAAAGGGAGGTTATGCATGACGCCACATTAACTGCGCAAATGTGTTTGTGGCAACACAATAAAACGAAGATTGTAAAGGTAAAACATCCCTTTATGAGACTGCAGCTAAGGATTATTTAAACTACTGATAAATCTCTGCATTGCGATTTGATCTAATGGTTGTTTCAACAATGAAATGTCAAAGCAGTTATGAAACAGTTTCGATCATTTTTCAACGTCTGCACTTTTATTAAGAGTAAGATGAGAGGCTCGGTTTATGCAAAAAGGATATTTATAACTAGAGGACAGACACTGCAGTACTTCAGGGACCATTTTCAGAGGACTGTGGACTTTACCATCTGCTAGATTACTTCTGACTCAGCTAAAAATGCAGTTACATTTTACCTGTTCATATTGTATTCTTGAATACACTGAACATTTGCTCATGTCTAGTGCTGTCCTCTCTCCCGACATTTCTCCGTCCACAGACGAGCTACGAAAACAGGATGTACAATCTGAAGGTTGAATGTGGGCCAGGATACCCAGAGTCACCACCGTTTGTCAGATTTGTGACCAAGATAAACTTGAATGGCGTGCACACCTCCAACGGTGTGGTATGTACACCTCAATTTTTACATTTTCTTGAGCCTAATTTCCGAAATTGATGAAAATGTTTGTGAATTCAGCACAAATTATGTTAACAAATTAGATCGGCATGTATGAAAAACATTCATGGTGCACACAATGAAAGGAGCACATTTATTGCATGACTGTCGTGTCTGTCCTGTCGGCTGGTCAGTCCAGATAAGCATGTTCCTGTTCTTATGCACGAATATTTCGACAGCTAATGCAACCCTTGTGGTGCAAGATATTAATCAGTGTATATAATATTCAACTACGTGCTATTAGATATGTCTAGGATTAACACAAGCAGTTGAGACTAAAACATTTGAAAAAATGGACACTTATTCCCAACTTGGATGTGGTCCAAGAAACCTTTCTAGTAGATTGGTATCAGTCAAACTTGAACATGTCGGCGAACCTGATGGCACATTTTTTCCAGGAAGCCTGTGGAACATTATTGTTGATTTTTCTTTCCGGGTGGCTGCACAGCTGTCAGTAGCTCAGATGTTGCCCCGCCCACTCATCTACTGTTCTAGTTGTTCGAACGCCACAGATTGAAGCAGAAGTAAACTTATTCAAAACCAGTTGGAGATGGAGAACAATACTAGCCAATTATCTTAACATGTTGGTGCTTTATTTTTTTTAAGTAAAAGCTGAGGTGACTGTAGTTGTGATCTACACAGGCTGTTGTGAAAAACGCCTACGTCTTCCTCCTGCAGGTTGACATGCATGCAGTGACCGCTCTGGCCAAGTGGCAGAACTCCTACAGCATCCGGATGGTGCTGCTGGAGCTGCGACGGCTCATGACATGCAAGGAGAACATGAAGCTTCCTCAGCCGCCTGAGGGCCAGATCTACACCAACTGAGCCCCTGCTACTTTTGCCTCCATCTTTTTCTCCTTGTTCCCCGACTCCCCCCTCTCTCTCCCCATTTTGCTTTCATCCGTTTATCCCCGTCCTCCACCATGTGTCATTCCACTAGCAACACCTTGGCTGAGCACACACACACAGCACTCAAGTATACAACAGCAAACACACACACGCACATACAAACACACCTGCACACACACACACACACACGCACACACTTACTGAGCGTTCATCAAAGTCATTCCAGGCCCCTCCCTCTCCCATCACTGGAGCTCTGGTTGGACTCGAGTCCACACCAGATACGATCATTCGAATACTGTACATCTTACTAAACTTTTTTTTTTTTATTATTATTATTTGTTAAAAAACGCAGATTGTACAATAACATAAATAATCTTATTGAGTGTATCTCTTTGTGTGTTGCCTTTTTGTATCGTTGAAAGCGGCCACTTAAGATAGTGCCACATAGCTCATTAGACGTGTGGTAACATATGAAACACTGAATCCAAAACACATTTGATGTGACATTAAGTTTGTTTCGACGTGTGGCCAGGTGAAACATTTTCTCCAGTGTGTTCTGACGTGGGCTTTCACAGGTGGAGGTATTAGCCACACACGGCTTATTTTTGTTCTCCTGTGTAAGAATTGTCCAATGTGAACATTGTGTATCTATGCCACGGTGTCTGATCTTAATATGCATAGTAGCCTAGTGAGCATATCTACTGTAGGTGTGCAGTTAAACCGTGCTTGAACGTAGAAGTGAAATCAGCTACCTCTTGGGGTCCTGTGTAACGTCGGAGCAGTCTCCTCTGACTTGTGAAACTGTCTTTGCTACTTCATGTGACGGATTGTTTTACTTTTTCCACTTCTTTCATAAACGATAATTCATGCTTGTCATGCATCTGTGTTGTTGTAGATCACTGCGTGTTCATGGGTTGCAGGTTTTTATGCAGCGTTTCGACACAGTCGCTTATTTAAATCACTGCTGCTCTTGAATGAGCAGAAACCATGTAGATGTAATTAATTTATGAGGTTGTAATCTAAACACCATGAGCTTGGCAGAATATTTGGCTCTACTTTAGAAGGTGAGTCTTGCACATGGACGTGTAACAATATGACATAAAATAGAAACCTCAAAGAATATTTGCAATTTCTCCCCTAAACATTTTAATTGGATAAGCATATTAAGGTTAAACTTGTAACTAATGAAGCAGATTTCGTCCATGCCAACCTGAAGAGTCCGTTAAGGCCCTCATAGTCTCACCAGTTTCTGCCTATACTCTGCATTATCAGTCTGTTCCTCCATCTGCCATCAAACTGAATCCATTAAGATCCATGCATTCTCCCTCATGCTAGGATGGTTTGACATTTTAGGTAACACCTCAACTTGCTGAAGAGTGAACCAAGAAGGCCGATGTCGCTCATGGATATTAAAAACTAGAGACAGCTTTTGGTTTTAGCTAAAAGTCAATTCAAGAAATTAACCAGAAATATCTAAACATCATTGCCCAGTACAAAGGTAAATAAATGAGCAAAAAACAACACCTCTAGATCTATAATTATACACCAATCAGGCATAACATTATGACCACTGACAGGAGAAGTAAATAACATTGACCATCTTGTGACAATCCAATGTTCTGCTGAGAAACTTTTCAACCTGTCATTCATGTGGATGTTACTTAGACACGTACCACCCACCTAGACCAGAGCAGTCACCCCCACCCCATAGCAATGACACTCCTTGTTGGCAGCACCCATCCCCAGCAGGATGCAGCCTGACACAGACACACACACAAAAACGGTTTAGGAACAACTCAAAAAACACGAAGAACAGCACAAGGTGTTGACCTGTCCTCCAAATTCACTTGATCCTAAACTGATCAAGTATCTGTGGGATGATCCACAGAGGCCCCTCCCCTCAACCCATAGGACCCAAACACCCGAACTAACAACATTATGTTACCAGACACCACAGGACACCCTCAGAAGGACCATGTCCATTCTCTGATGAGTCACAACTGCTGTGGAGACCTACACAATATTAGGAAGGTGGTCATAATGTTATGCCCGATCGGTGTAAACCAATTATGCAGATTTCTGAAGGTTTCACCTGTAGTTTAGCATTAAATTATGCTAGTTTCAGTTGGTAGTTCAAAATTAATTTGTGAAATGTTACCACTTAAAGAAATGACAGTTCATTTAAATTTTATTCTGCTGAGAGTTTACGGTATAGGCTTCAAGTTTCAATAACTGATGAAGTTGTAAATATATTAGCACACAGTCACCCTTTTTACATCTCCAGTGGTTAAGGGGCAACATGATTAATTTGGAGTCCTATTTCCGATCTCTTCATGTTAATATTTTGGTCTCTGCTGACACAAGTGAAACCATTTATTGGGCAGGAAACAGAATTAGTTAAGATGATCACACTGAACTGAGATGTTTCAGATTCGAGGTCAGTGGTTTCCAAGCTGCAGGTCTGGACTCTCCAAGAGATCACAAGAGAAATCTGAGAGGTCATGAGATGCTTTCGTTTTTAGTCAGAGAAAAATCCCTATTGTAATACTATTTAAAACACACTAACTCATAAACACCATTGAAAACAGATGCTTTCAAACATAACAGCACTGCACTAAATTCAGTTGTAGGCTGAAACAGTGTCAGGAAGGCGGTCATTCTGTTAAACTGGATAGAGTTGGAGTTAGTTACAACACTGACCACAAACTAATCCACAAAAGTGCAAAACATTAAATCATAAATAGAAAACTTTAGAGGAGTGCAGAGGTTTGCCTCTTTGCAAATCAAGGAACACATTGATTGATTTTGACGACTTTAGTGGGTCTCAGTTAAGTAAAAAAGACTTTAACAGCAAACAATACTAAACAAGGTAAACATTTGCAATACAAAATCAATATCCTACAAAATGTCTGTCATCACTATTAGTCTTTATCTTGCTATTAGTCCATTATACCATATGATTATAATAACACAAGGGACTGGGCTTTTAATTACATTTAATTTATTGACTAGAACCGTATGTTATTTTGTAGTTTGTGAAATAAACACTGATCAAAAGTTATGTGTGCAGCACATGACTGTGTGTCTCAAAGTCAAACGTGACTTATAACATAAAAACAGATGAAATCAGAAATTTACAGATATAAATGTTTTGTAATCAATAAAATTACCACCAAGTTCAATGTGTATACATTAAAACCTTAGTACTTTTATATATCATCGGAAATTGTGGGAAAGGAAAATGGTGAGTAGGAAAGGTAAAAATGTCATTTGTCTTATGCCATTAACCAAAAATAATGTGAAAGCAGAAATCATTTAAACTATTCAGCTCCACTCAGCTCCAGTTTGGTCATGAACATCCCTGATTAATTCTTCACCATTCATCTGCACTCAGTTTCAATGCTACATATATAAAGCATTTACGTTTGCAAATTACACAATCCATGCCCTGATATTTGCATAAACCTCTATTTATGGCGGCCCAGGTAAAATTTTATGATCTGTTTAGACACCTCAGCCCTCCATCAAAATACATTTAATTGTAGGAATGTGTACACATGATAACGACTGTCCACTTCTGCTCTGAGTCCTATCATTCACTCTGATTTACTGCTGGTTTAACATATTTGCTTGGTATTTTATTTGATGCCATATTTTTAGCACTTTATAAAGTGCTGACCGTGATGCGTGGTGTAAATACATGTCATTGATTTGTGCTGATGTTACAA